>JAFIRS010002967.1:0-167062 GCA_018342105.1 Gonioctena quinquepunctata
TTTTTTAAGATGTCATTTCGAGAGCTTTTGACCGAAAAACAACTGGAGGAGGAAGCGTCACGTATTATGAATGGAGAAGATGATGATCCTGAATCATTTGACGACAGTGATGGCAGTGACTTCGAAGAGGACAATTTGGATGTTGAATCATCTTCCTCCGACAGTGAGCTTGATGAAGACAATAATTCGGCTGCTTGTCTCATCCAACAAGCATTTAGCCCAATTCTATCTGAAGAAGAAATAGAACCTCGTTTAGATGAAGATGATATTCCTTCATCACACGTACGTAAACGTTTAAAATATGTGATCAACTTGAAAAACAAACGTCTAAAAGGCAAGAATGGTCACAAATGGTCATCTGAGTTGCCTCAGCAATCCAAAAGAACGGCTGCTAGGAATATTATACATTTTATAGCTGGTCCTAAAGGTGCTGCAGAAGAGTGTTCTAACCTGGATGAGTATTTTTTAAATGTTTTTTCTAACAATAAATTTGATATTATTTTGCAACACAGAAATGCAGAAATCGCCAGACAGGCCCAAAAATACAGTGGCCACCAGAATGTTTCCGCAACGACAAAAGACGAGCTGAAAGCCTTGTTTGTTGTTCTAATCCTTCCTGCCGCAAAAAAAGATAATCATTTTTCAGCAAGGCACATGTTTGATAGCACTATTTCCGACAAGTTTTATAGATCATGCATGAATTGTGACCGTTTTTTGTACCTGCTGAACTTCATTAGATGCGATGATAAAGAAACACGAGAAGACAGGAAGATAAATGATCCATTCACACACATTCGAGAAATTTGGGAAATTTTTATTGACACGTGTAGAAATTCATATAGTCCAACCTCATATATTACCATTGATGAACAACTTTTGGCATTCCGAGGACGATGTCCTTTCAGAATGTATATTCCCAATAAGCCCGCGAAGTATGGGATAAAAATTGTTATGGTATATGTCAGATGCAAGTCCTTACTTGGGAAAGAAACAGAGACCAATGGTTGTCCTTCAGCCAATTTTTATGTAAAAGACTTAACAAAATCATTCAATGGTACAAATCGCAACTTTACCATGGATAATTGGTTCACCTCGGTTCCCCTTGCTGACGAGTTGCTACAAAGTCCTTACAAATCGACTTTGATAGGAACTATATGCAAAAATAAAAAATAGATACCCAAAGAGTTCTTGGATGGAAAAAGTTGAAACGCAAGAACGTCGAGGAGATATTTGCACCGTATGTTGTGAAAAATAATGAAAAATCTTGGTTTTAAAATTTTAAACATTTTATCTGATAATGAAGAATGTTGTTTTTTTTTTAATTTTTTTGAAATAAAGTTTGATAAAGATTCTTCATTTTTTTTATTGAGTAGTAAAATTTACGATAGTCCCGTAATTACGTTTGGCAAACATAGTCCCGTATTCTAGGGTTAAATCAAGTTTTTCTGATCATTAGCTCTTTCCAGAATACAGGAGAAAGAATTGGCTACCCTCAAAATAGAATAACGAGTGCCACACAGACAACAACATTTTTCACCTGATAATACTGTATATTGAACAGAGGAAGATTTTCCAACACTTCACATAATCTTAAGGTAAATTTTGGTTTTCCCTTTTATCAATCAATCTGTCCAAATTTATTTGAAAAAAAAAGGATTTAAAAAAGTTTTTGTGTAGTAGAGAGATTTATGCATTCATTAATGTCATTTGCTGAAAATTATACAAAACATATAAGTTTTTTCCTGAGACACGTCTGAATATCTTGAACAGAGAAAATAATATAAAATTCAACTACTTAAGCAAAGCAGGATTGTTCAAATTAATTGTTGAGTTGAGTCTTGCCGCTTGACCTACGTATTTTGCCCCATGAACACGAAAACGCGTCGTTCTCAAATATTTTCGGAGGTTCAATGATTAAGAAAGACACTTTTCCGCTTTTTTCAGCAATAAAAAACCTTCAAAACACATCTTTATTTTAATTTATGAAATTTTTTAGGCTTTTTCCACTATCCACATACATTTTGAACGAGCACCAACATTGAATTCATGGGACAGGGATAGAAATACATAAGTATCAAATCGGTGGAGCCGTATCAATAGAAAATTATTCATACAAAATTGGTACGCACTACAATTATCCATAATTGGAATTATTTCGGAACACTTCTCGAAAATTCTATAACACTGACTGAAGTAGATGGAATAGTTTGTTCTGAAATATGTTACATCGATCGATCAATCTCAAAATATTTTACAACGAATTGACATAACCTCAAAGATGACAAGAGCACAATCAAAGAACGGACCAGAGACATAAAAACACTCTGTGTGGTTTATAATTGCAGTTTACTGAATTATGACAAGAAACGACGTCGCCGCCATCTGAAACTCTAGATAACTCCCTTTATCAAGTGGGCTGGTGTCCCCCCAGTTCGTTCCAATATTTTACAGGTATAAGTGAATACACCATGGCTTTTAGACATCTCAAGCATGGAGATATGGAGCATGAAGGGATGCTGATATGGAGCATGCAGTATGGAGGGGTTGCAGGGATGGAGGAATGAGACTTGGAGTTATGGAGAAAAGAGTATCGGCATTTGGAGATTAACATGTTTACCCAAGCAGACTGAAAAACACATTTCTTCCATTTTGAAAGAAAAAATAGCATTTGAAAAAATACCAGTTGTCCCAATCAGAGTAGAAAATGGCTGCTAAGAGTGAAGAGTATCAGGATTTTAAAATATACAGAGTGTCCCAATAACTATATACAGAGTGTCCCAATAACTATATACAGAGTGTCCGGATATAAAAAAATTGCAGAGTTACCCAAATGTATCAAGGTGCAGACCAAGGAAAACATGGCTGCTGTTGTGAGGAGAAAAGGGTATCAGGATTTGAAAATATACAGAGTGTCCAAGAAAACGGATATCGACAGAATGTCTCATTTGTGGGTAGGTGTCGCCAACTGGGAGGAATGGGTCATTACGTAAAATACCAACGTTAAACATGAATTCACATACATTTTGTACAGATGGTGTATCAGAAGACAGTGAACGTTTTCGATTCAGCTTATTTGCAACGAAGTAACTTGAATCGATTTTTTCGATGCAGTTTTGCACATGAGATCTCTGGAGGGGTGAAGCATGGGGATAAGTACATTTCACTGATAACAGCGCGTAAACACAAAGTCTGTGTAGCATTTTCTGAAATATTCGGAATTCGTCATGAATATATGGAGTGTTCCATCATAAGAAAGATTATTCTGAACGTCTCATTGGTTAGAAAGAAACATGGTGGCGTATACATATACAAAGTATTCTATGAAATACACAGAACTTAACTCAACCCAACCTAACCTGTCAACCTAGAAGATGGTTTGAACTAGCTTCTCCTGTAGTGAATTTCAGAAAGTTTCCATAATAACCATAATCTTTCGCATATAGTCTTGAGGAAGATTGGAGTTGGAAATCAATTTAGAGATTTTGCTAAACCCGCAACTCAAAACAAGCAAAATAGCGATAACCCCAAAGATGTGACAATAATGCTCGAACTAATTTGCATCATTAGCCATTCTAGGACTGAAGCGGAAAGCTCTATGATTGTAAAGACTAAGCAAGCCCCCTCCATTTCTAATTTTGCTGCAGCGCATCCGAAGCCAGGGGCCACCAGTCGTTTTTGTACTGCATCATTTCAACTTTGTCACCCTATATTTTACTGTTGTAAACGATGTAGCAGACTACCCCAGAGGATAATCCAGCTCCGCTTCGATATTGGTTGTACTGCCTGTTTCTTTCATTTCTACAAATTCACTGAGAGCGTTCACTATTGAGGGCTGCCGAACAAATCCTCAACAACGTAGCGCTATCAGGATTCAAACTTTAGCTCTATAAGGTAAGAACTTTATACCTCAGGCATTTTTTTTTCAGACGATAACCACTATTTATACGTCGGGTCGGGTACTTCCGGGATTTCCCCCGTATCAATATTGTAAAATTTCATTCAAGCCGTTGTATCAGTGTTCCCCGAAAAGATGTCCACTTGCGTATCAATTCCTCAGGAAACTGGTTTGTGGTTTGAGAATCTCATTCTTATTTGCTGGAGTTTGATGATTATATATCGAATGATTTCAAATCATATTCATCCATATAGAAAGAGGCTACAAAAATATTTGCTCTATATGAGAAAATACCTTTTTTCAAACAACATAGAAGCAATCATCAGAGATTGTACATTGAAATGTACATGATCTGTCACTTTCGAGTTATCTTATTCTGAAAATGAATTTAAAAATAATTATATGTCATTTCGGTCTATGTATCAATAAATGGTTTCATCAACGGCTTCAGCACTTCTTCATCAGAAATGTTACTTAAACGATTAGTTTTTTGCTCTTCATGCGTACGTCACCAAGGTGGGTCTTGAGAGGGTTAAATTACTGACCTAACCCAAGTGGCTTGCCCAAGGAGAATAAGTCTCATTGTGAGTCAAGTTACCAACCCTCTGTGAGACCTATGCCACTTGGGGAGACGTTACCATAACCGATAGTTTTGCAGAATTCATAGGGGAATATAATGAGAATGACACCAGTTTCAAGAATATAACAGATTATCAAGATGCTAAAATAAAAAACACTGGACCAAGAACTCACTAACCCTATCCGTTTTGAGACGCTATGGAGAAAATGAGAACAAAAAATATGAATTTATATTCCAAGATTCTGAAAATGGAACTAGTTATACGCAAATTGAAAAAAGAATAACAAAAGAAACAGAGAAAACATATGCAGGCGAATGAACGGACTCAAGCGAATCAAAATTCATGAGAAAACTAGTACATCTCCAGTGATTTCATCAATTAACTTTATGATTTTTTTTTCTCGAAATATTTCCACTGATTTCTACTGTTCAACATGTTGCATAGTTGTACTAGTGGAAGTGACAGTTATGATAACAAAAATCCGTACCTATAAATTAGTGTAAAATATTTTCTTCTACTTTAGCTCTGGAAAAAATGAGTTTCTCATTGTTCTATTATGATTACATGGCTTATACATATCAGTTTGATGAATTCCTCATATTATATCGAATCGAGATGCTACTGTAATTTGTTTTTAATATAGACTGATTTGTTGATTGAATATGGTCTGGAATATTATTCACTTCCTGAAATATTTCTCTATTATGTTGCTGAAATTTCCATTTTTGAGAATCGATAAATATTGTTATGGAATTGTCAATGACTATTTTCGAATTTTCACACAATTATATTGTCTGACAATTTTTCACATAGTCGTGAAAGAATGTATTCCTGGAATCAAGCAGTTGTGTTGGATACTGACATATTACGGATATTGTGACTGACACTGTGGTCTGAACAGCCATTTGGCTCTGAAAAATAAGGTACGAATGCTATTGAAAAGCTTGTGCGCCTAAGTTATGATACTCGTTTTTTGCAACTGCAGTTATTTTTATCAAACTTCAAACACAGACTTCTCTCAAACTGAGCATTATCAAACTGCTCAATCAATCCAAATAAAAAAAAATTGTTAGGTTTAATTATTCAATTAGAAAATGCTACATTTCGGAGTTTGTAGAAAAATAATTTGGAGAAGTACTATGTCATTTATTAGGCATTTAAACATATAAGAATTGAACGGAACAACTATTACAACAACTGTTCAAAGTGACGACCCCCAACAGTAATACAAGCTTCTGCTCTCCTCATCAAAGAATTCCGCACCCGTTGGAAAATACCGCGAGTGTTTCTCATCGTTTCGCAGCAAACCATGATGCGATCCCCTTACATTTCCTCGTTTTCAATGGGCCTGGCATAAACTAGTGATTTTAGGTGTCCTCAAAAGAAGAAATCGACGGGATCCTATCCATCGTTGGAGGTATGCTACGTCTAAGAAATTTCCTGCTATCAGACTAAGATGAGCAGGAGCTCCATCGTCTCCATGAGCTGGGGAAGCCCGTGTTCCAAAAAAGTTTAGTAAGCATCTCCATTCAAATGTAAGGGGAGAAAATAGGGCGCAATGAAATAATCCCCAATTATGCCTACCCATACATTTAAAGAGAATCTGTCTTGGAGATGAGTTTGCGTTATCGCATGTGGGTTATCTTCCGCCCAGATGTGGTTGTTATGGAAGTTCATGATACCATTTCTTGAAAACATAGCCTCATCTGTGAAGAGGATTTTCGATGAAATTTGGGGATGTTGTTTGACTTTTCTTTGAAGCCATTGAGCAAACACGATACGTGGTTAAAAATCACGTAGCGTAAGTGCCTGGACACGTGTAACGAATTTTTCGTTACGTCCTTACACATAACCAATTTCTCATAACTTTTCCGGTTATCTTCACGGTAGTACGGGTCAGTAGTTACTGCTCAGGTCGTGAAGAATGTGCGTTCTTTGTTGTCGTTTCGTGAAAATGGTATCGTGACAGTTGTATTCATGTCGTCAAGCTGTGTTTTTTCCAAGTGTTTTTCAATAGAGAAAAACCAAGAACAGTTTGTGAAAAAACCCAGGTAGAATTGGTGATTTGTTCGAACCGAAAGGATAATCGTTCTCTTTCTTGATTTGAACGTCGAGATAGGCAGGTGGACTGAGTTAATTGATTTTGGTATGTAAGATTTATAAATTAAATAAGTTTCACTGCTGGAGTTTAGTTGAGTAATATTATTCTCTTTATCTTGCAATTAATGTTGTAGCTGATTAGCATTTTCTTCTTTCTCCTTATGCTTGTAATATTGGAATTCTTGGATATACCGCATGGTAATTTTTGAAGGTTAAATATAGATATTTCGGCCATTTTGACAAATCATTCATAGTACATATTGTGGCTAACGTAACATCTGTTCCGAATATTGGGAACTGATTTTTTTCTCATTGGAAATCAGTTCTACGCTTTTGCATTTTTTAGGTACCAAGTAATTGGTAATTTCAAATGGACTGGAGCTTACCTACCTCACACGACCACCGGTTTGTTCTAAGGATTCCAATTGAAGTGAAGGGCGAATTCCATTGTTCTGGGACACTTCGGAGTAACTAATAGGACGGCTCTCTCTGGTAAGCAATTTTCTTTATTTCATAACTATATGTTTATGAGAGTAATTTTCTTTTCTCTTGAGAAAGAATTGCTTATGGAGAGAGTTGTACCTCTGGCCTAACAGTCTCAGAACACTCAATTCAATATATGCCTCAAGCGTAAAGTTGATTTCCGTTTAATAAATTTCTTATATCTATTACTCCATTCAATTCCCAGTGTAGCTTATTTGATTTTTGATCGTTGCAGAGTCAATTCACTTCAGTTACTACCTTGTCGCCAAGAGCAGGGAGATTCACAAAAATTTTTGAGAATGACCTGTTTATCGATTTGAAAAGGGAATTGCCGCCCTATTTCAAAATCATCTTCATCTAAGAGAGTTGTGCCCACTGAAAGACGTGAGGTCTCCCTCTTCAGTTATCTTCGAAAATTCTTCAATTAAAAGAATTATTTAACATTATCTTTTTCTAAAAGAGTTGTGCCCACTGAAAGACGTGTGGTCTCCCTCTTCGGTTTATCTTTGGAAATTCTTCTATGAAAAGAATTATTTCACTTTATCTTTATATAAGAGAGTCGTGCTCACTGAAAGACGTGTGTCTCTCTCTTCTCATCTTGGCTGAAGAGTATACTTTTACTCTGACTATTATCTTGGTTCAGAAACCCTATATTTTTTGTAGCTTACTAGAGTATTTTGGTTATAACGCTATATTTTCCTTTGGCACTTGCTTTAAAATAGTATATTTTTGCACTGGCAATTTTATAGTGTTTTGCTTTAAAATACTATATTTTTTCTCTGGTAAAATTTCAAGGAAATTTTTATATTTCTTTTGGAATACCTTTCCTTATTGATTTTTTTTACCCTTCTACTTACTTGTTTCAAAATTTTACTGAATTTGAACATAACGTTTTGGGTGAGGTTTGTTTCGTTTGGTTTTAAATTTTGTTCATTTTTAATATTCTTTTTTTAATTATTAAAATTAACTTGTAAATTTAACCCCAGAATAGCAGATTGGATTGCTATTTATTATCTTTGTTCTTTCACTGTAACTTTCCAGTCTTTTATATAGACTGAGATTTTTATTGTATGCTATCATTTGCATCTATCTTTTGACTCTCGATTAAAATTTGAAACATAAAATTCGAGGTTCAAAGGATATCCTTCGTTCTCCCCTTTTTGTACATATATTGATTCCTATCATCTTCTTCGCATGATATATACCACGGAGGGAACCCATCTACGGAGACAGAAGGACTAGTAACCTGGGAGGTCTTACAGCACATCAATATCAGCACTGGTTCGTGAAGATCTACTAAATTCACGCCGATAAGGGGGTCTAAAACCAACTATAGAACCACCCACGACCATCTTCATCGTAACCGCTGAAACCAAGTTCCTCCTAGAACCGCTGGGTCCAGCTTCAAGAAACTAGCCTTCATCTCTCTCACTCAAGAACTCCGAAGGTATACCCGTGTCACCAACAACTGGAGGAATCATATCTTGTAAATGTTCAGTTTTTGATCAGAGTCGAAAATATTTGTTTTTATGTAATTTTCCAATTCTTTTTCAGAGAAGTTCAATACTCTTCTAATATTGTCCAATCATTTTAATTCCATCTGGAATAAATTTGTTAAGTTGATTCATTGCATATTTATTCGCCTTCCCATACAAGCTAGGTAACATTTATTTAATTTCATTTATCTTTGACTTTTGTCTTTAGCAAGTCTGGCGCCCACCTCTTGAACTAGTCAAGTTAATTAATGTATAATTTTTTTAGTGGACAAATTTGATTAACTAGGAAAAGTCATTAATTGAACCTTACTCACGGCCTAACCGTATCCATCTGACCAGCCTATCGGCAAAGTGATTTCACCTTCTTGAATTTGAATCATATAATTTGAAATCTGGGGTTCAGAAATAAGGGGTGTTGCACACGCTGAATATGATAGGGATAGAATTGCTGTTCCTTTAAAATTCTGTAAACGGTCATGTGAATCACATTTAAAGTTTGACTAATGTTTCTTGTACTTGTCTCTGGATGGATGTAATTTCTTCGAGAACCGCCTTCTCCAATTCCACAGTTCTTGTAGTCCGCGGCCGTCCTATTGCAGAATTTCTTTCAAAGCTTCCAGATTTGGGAAATCGCCGGAAAAGATTCGCAAATGTCGCTGCACAAGAAGTGACGCGTTGGGGATACCTTTCCTGATAGATGCTTCTGGCCTGGGTTGAATTTCCGTCAGCCAAGCCGTATGCAAAAACCATATCAGTCATTTCAGAATTCGTGAAGTCGGGCATGGTACCAAAAAATCACTTTATAAACTCCGAACTGTGAATTTGTCAATGAATAATTAAATATGTGACAGTGAACTTCTATTTTTATAAACAAACGTTCATAGCCTACTCGATTCAAATAACTCAATCTGCAAGCGGAGAGTGACAGAAATTATTGAAATCAAATTTGGCTATACTGATTAAGCAGATTGATAATGCTCGGTTTAGAAGAAGTCTGTCCAAGTATACTGCGTATGAAGTTAACTCAAATTGCAAGAAACTTATGACAAAAACCAACTATGTTTTGAGAAATTTCAACAATCTGTATCTCGAAAACAAATCATTTTTTGATAAACATTTCAAAGGAAAAACGTAGTTTATTTTGACGAGACCTACCACATACTTAGTTTTTGTAATGTTCTCAGCAACTTCCCTTAGCGCCCTAGGAGCTAAGTAACATGCATCGATATCGAAAATAGTAAATATCTCGAAAACGATCACCTCCAGCGTTGTTGAGGAAGTGTACCTTTTTTTACTTGGGAAAGGTGTGGAAATAAGGTTTTTCCATGAAAAGACCAAAAGTTTACTGTTAAAAATGTTAGGGCAATTTGAAATAAATGATGACAGCGTACGCAGCGCCCTCTAGATGTTACATGAAAATAAATACGAAATTATGATGTCCCAGGTCAAAAAAATCCAGGGTACCAAATTTCGTGCAAATAACTTATTTTTTGCAAAAGTTATCTTCAAAAAGCGAACAAAATCCTTCAATGTCAACAACCTGTATCTCCGAAACGAAACATTTTCGTACACAAGATTATAGACTCTTCTCCTTGAAATAGGAATACGCCACTTGAATATTTCAACGTACTTATGTTACACCCTGTATAGTAATAGTGAAAAAATATCTTTATCGTAGACAATACAGGTCAATTGGAGCATTCTTGAACTGAAAACTCTCCTTTCTGAAAGCACCACAACATTTTCAAAATCATGTATGCAAATTGGCAGTGTATTACCAATAAAACTAAGTAGATATTTCGATTCATTAGTAAAACTTGGTGTAATGAACCAAATATAAAAACAATTTAATTTGAAAATTGGATATTCGCCAAGCTTTTACTTACGACAAAACAATAAGCATGGTGGTGTACTTATTTTATTTAAAAAAAACAATTGCTTCAAAAACATCGACCATATATGTAGAGTATCGCAAAAAAGCATGAAAAACATTGTTCAATAACATTTGACTTCGACGATAAAAAATACTGTTTGATCGTTGCTTATAGACCACCTAGTGGAGACATTACAATATTGATGAATAATCCCACCACCTACACATTTCACAACCAACGTTATACCTTATGTGCCCAGATTATCTGAGAAAATCAAACGGATTGAACATAGGTATGATGTGAGAACATCATTTAGAACAACAAACCCACTGAGATCTATACTAACACAAACAAAACTTAAAAACTCCAAAGTAAGTACCAAAAACTGTGTTTACAACATACCTTGTTCGTGTAGTGATAGTTATATAGGTGAAACGTCAAGGCCATTAGCAGTGCGCCGAAGTGAACATCAGAGTCACATCAGAAATCAAGAACTAACAGGATCAAGAATTGCAGAACATATCCTCACATTCAATGACGATCATACGATTGAATTGAATAGGACGAAAATTTTGATGGAAGAACCACATCAAGAGAGGAGAAAATTAGAAAAAACGGCCTGTATTCTGCTATCCAATAACAACTGCTTCCCATCAAATTCTGTTGAAATAGACCATACATGGTTACCTCTACTCAGAGAAAAAATGAGAAATGGCAGAATGCTAATAAACGGATCTGAACAACACCTCATATATACGTCAGTTTCAAATTTTTTGGCAGATCTCAATTGACATCCGTCATTTGAAAAAGCTACAAATACTCTGCAAGAGAAAAAACTGACTTATTCAATTTATTGAAGGAGATTCGGAAGATTTTGAGAACGGGGGCAGATATAGTCCCCGAAACGTCAATCAAAAACTATATAGAGGAGTATCTTTTGAATTTTCACCATTTTTTCAATAGACAAATCCAGAATACGGCAAGTTACTGACTAATTGAATCATTTTCTTCAGTAAATATAATTTCGTGAACGCAGTAACTCATCGGGGTGAACTAACTTGTTTGCCCTTCCTACTCTTGTATTGATTTTCCTGATTATATTTTCATTTTCAGACTGTGGAAGGTTAGCCAAAAAACCATGTCAAGAAACGTTGTTTCCCCACAAATAATCACATTCATTCAATACTGATTCCCAAATCCTCAAATTTTGTTCAATGAAAAAATATGAAAAAGATATTCTGTGTGGTGAAATAAATATCGATTTCACTAAACAATCCAATCAGAAAAAAATGTAGTTAGATATATTCGAAAGTTTCATCCTCTCTCTAAGGAATATTGAGGCAACAAGAATTTCGAAATGTGTATCTTGTAGTAGTAAGTCAAAAATAGATCATATTGTGACTATTGTCCCCGAATTGTACCATGAGAATTTATGCAATTTCAATTTTGGCGATCACTTAGGAATAATCATCAGAATAGAGAGTTATCATAAAAATGACATAAATTCGAAACGTATTTCATCTGAAGACCCAAACGAAAATAATGTTAAAAACCCTCAAAACTTCTCTGTGGGCAACATTTCCATTTCAGTATACAATTGTATCGAAAATGTTGATACAATATTCAATAATTTCCTGGAAATGATCAACTATGCCCTAGCATTATCTTGTCCATTGATTACTGAAGATATGAATCTGAAAAACTGTTCCAAAAACGAGTGGGTTGAAAAAAAATCATTGAAATGGGCAAGAATTTGAAAAAAATTTATCGGTTGAAAATGAACACACCTGGACACACTGAATTTGAAGTACAATATGAAAATATTGAAAAACAATACGAACAGAAAATCAATTTCACAAAATATAATGATAATCAGTCCCGTATAAATGACAAATAAAATATCAATTATTATAAATGATCATTTGGCCAAACATGAATCTTCAATAACGGATGAACTTTGTACATATTTCGCCAAATCCTGAAACCGCAGTAAATCAGCATATCCGAAAATTGCACTGTAAATAATCTGCAAAACAATTAATTTTTCTTTAGGGCCACCAACTCCATGGAAATATCAGATATAATAAATATTTTGAAAAAAACATATACCGTTGGCATAGAGTGTATTTCTACAAAAATAATGAAATGTATAGGATGTTACATTGCATAACCTCTCTCATATATCATCAATTCCTCTATTGAACTGGAAAGAATTCCCCATAATTCTAAAATGGGAACGGTCATACCAATCCAAAAAAAAATATTTCAATTACTGGAAAATTATAGAACCACTACGATTTCCACGGTTACATGTAAAATAATAGAAAAAGCAATATATGATCGAATTATAACATATTTCGAAAAATATCAAATCATCAGTAAATGTCAAAATGGTTTTTATCCAGGGAGGTCAACAGAGAGTGCCATCTACAGTCTTCCACAGTATATTAAACGAATTCTGGATCAGAAGAAGCTTGTAGTTTACTATTTCTCGATCTCACCAAAGCGTTTGACTGTTTGGAACTTAAATTTCTCTAAAAAGCTATATTCTATAGATAGAGAAAATATACTATCGTGGTTGATATCCTACCTAGGAAATAGGAAAAATTTTCAGTTGTAATACCACAAGAGAGTGAGAATAAAGTGAAAATAATTCGACAGATTTTCGAAACCTTGTTGCCAGGCAATAGACACGAGAGCAGACGGGCTCGAGTGGCTATTGCCAAATGGCAACAAGGTCAAAAAAGAAATCTGGAGAATTATTTTCTACTCTATCGAAATCTCGTGTGGTATTCTGCAGATTATGTTTTGATGCTACGATCATAAACACATTTTCCCGAATAACGATATAATGTACTAAACCGGCTTTGATTCATTTCTCACTTTTCATGCGAACTGATTACACAGGTCAAATTGAAAATATAGGTTGTCAGACAATAAAAACAAAATACCCAAATTTATTCCCGCGGCAATTCTCTAGGTAGAATATTTCTTCTATAATAATAATTTGATTGGCCAAAATCTACATGAATGATTTGAATTGAAAGTTTCCATTGGTTTCTAGTAATGTCAAAAAATAATCATCAGAATGAATGGCCTCGAAACAAAAACGTATAATGTGAAACTTGGATTTCCACAGAAATCAATACTGAAGTCATTGTTTTTTCCAATTCTCATCAACGATTTTCCAAATAACATGAATACTGATTGCCTAGTATTATACGCAGATGATGATATGGTGATAATCCGCATGAGCTACGTGAAAAGTTAAACTATTTAGCTGATAAACTTGCCGAATGGTCATTCAGAAATGGTATGATACGGATTGCCCCAAGAACTGTTTTACTCCACTTGAACAGCAAAAAAGAATCACGCCAGTAAGTATTGAAATATTGTATTTTTCGACAAATAAAGATAATTTGTAACTAGAGGATATAAAATTATCAAACATATATCGCAGATAGGTATTATCTGAAATCACTGGACTATTTGATGTATATGTTTGGAAGCTCAATTACTGTAAGTTCCCTGAAGCCGGGGCTGTCCAACTGATGTGGGCAGCTGAAGAATTTGTATAAGAAAAAGTCATGTATGTATTTCTAAAGAGCACCAGTCCCATTCAGTATCTCCAAAAATACACATCTCTCTTGAGGCATACGTTTCAATTTTATTGGCCTTGCCAACCTGAGTTTCAGTTTGATGAAATTTTCTATCATTCAAGTAAGCAATAGTACATTCCGGAACACAATCAATTCAATCAGTTTTATAACAAAGTGAATACTCAAAATTATCACATGTATACCTTCTTTTTTTGTAATTTCATTAGTTATGTTAGGAACCTAGAGCAATGGAATAATTCATTCAAATGAGCTAATGAAGTATATGCATATGTTATTCAAGAGCTCAAAGACACGTTTTTCACTGAAAATTAATGAGATACAGTTCTAGAGAAGAGTAACAAGTTTTTTCATTAGTGAAAACATGAAAAGTATAGAATCAGTGAAAGGGCTACCAGGATCAAAATTTCTTCCAATTCCGAAATGGTTCGAAAATTTCGAAATCAGTAACTCCGGTAAGTGAAAAATATCTTGAGAATTCTCTAACAAAATATTTTACCGCATATCTGAATCCACGCAAGTTTGTGATTTTCAGAGTTGAATTTGATTTAGCAACCGCTCGGCGATCAATAAGTTGTTAAGATTTCATAAACTATATTTTTCCTGAATTAATTCATTCATAAAAAATGCCAGCAAAATATTAAAGTGTCCTTTGGAACAAATGGTGTCTGATGTGTGTGGTATTCTCAATTCATTGGATATGATTAAATAGGAACATTAAGACATTGAAGAGAATTATGTTTGCCACCATTTTTTTTTTATATTTTTTGAATGAAATTTAGATTTTACGGTTTTCATAGAACTCATTTCATGAAGAACAGGGGACAAAAAAATGGAAGAACAAGTTTTATGTTTTTCTTTCAAATATAAAGATTTTTTTTTATATTTCAATTAATAATCAGATGAAATCAGTGGAAGAGTTTTCAATATTCAAGAATCATATGGGAAAAAATTTGAGAAGATTAACCAAAATAGCACTAATTTTCACAAGTTGTTTGTTTATTATGAAGATATATTGCAAAATTTCATGAGGTTTTGTACGAACTCCGGCAATAAAATGTCGTTTGATAGCATATTCGAATCTGCGATAACGCAAACATGATAAATTATATTTGGAAATAGAAACCAATTATTGAGAAGGAAAATTGAATGTTAATCGGAGAATTCTAAAATGTGAACATGTTGACTAATTGAGTAAATATAAGTTGTTTTTTTATTCTCAAAAAATTAAATTATAAAACTGTATTTATGAGTTGATTCCCAGAAAAAATCCGAAAAAAAACATGTCAGTACGGAAAAATTGTTAATATTCACAGAATATGTTCCAACGGAATCGGAAAAACCTATTTTCAGAGTAATTATATTCATACATATACCTATACAGTATCGGAAAGTATTTATCTTGGGTATGGTGGTTTCATGAGAGCGTAAAGAATAGCTTGCTATATTGATTTGTTGAAAATATAAACAGGATGTTCATAAAATCAGATGTGGAATCATCTGCGACTGAAAGATAAACTTTAGTCACTATCTTCCATCGTCAAGATAACCTCTTGTGGGGTATTCATGTTGAAAAGGGAAACATTCTCAATTGAATATTGATAGAAATATTTTTCTGTGAATTGAAAAATCCACGATTGAAATGAAGTTATTTTTTGTGAATGTCTAACAGAAAACAACTACTTTCCCGGCTAAAGCCACGCTGGACATTGAACTACATCTGATAGATATTCTGAAAAGGCCCTAACTCAAAAGAGAAAATCTGAAATAAAAAATTTGCATTTTCATTCAGATAGTTATTTGATTTTCTATTCATCAACTAAGAATCAATGCAAGATGAATTTTGCAGAAGGTAATGCTCCGCAAAGAATACCGAAATATCTGAAAGACGCAGGAGAGAATGATTCAATAGTTTCAACATTTTTTCGTAGAAATTATTTCACGCTTCCAGTTATCAGGGACCGAAGAAATGGAAACACAATTTCAAGAAGCAATCTCCTGCAAAGATGGAAAATTGAAATTCGACAACTTTAATATGTTTTCAGACTAACCTGTCAAGTTATGATAGCGATTTGCCAAAATATAAACAGGATGCATAAATCAGATGGAATCATTCTGTGACGAAAGATCTTAGTCATATCTTCCATCGTCATTATAATCTTGTGGGATATTCATGTTGAAAAAAACATCTCAACTGAATATTGATAGAAATATTTTTCGAATTGAAAATTCCACGATTGAAATGAAGTTACTTGAATGTCGGTAACAGAAAACAAATATTTCCTGTAAACCACGCTGAATGAACTTATTGATAGATATTCGAAAAGGCTAACTCAGAAAATCTGGAAATAAAATGCCTTGCATTTTCTCAGATAAGTTATTTGATTTTCATTTAGTGCATAGAACTCATAAAGATGAATGAGTCAAAGAAGAATGTTTTCCAAAGAGAGGACTCACCAGAAATCATTCGTAAACATTGACGCAGGAGAATTAGGCAAAAATTTGCCATTTACGCCTGCCATCAGGGCAGGGAAAACCGGGAAAAAATGCACATTTTCAGGGGCAGTAAAGAGGGGAAAAAAAAGTTTCCCCTGGAGACATTTTTTGGTCAGACAAATTTTCTGGTTTTAACAATCTATTTTAGAGCGGGGAAAACTCCCCGACCGAAAGATTCTTTGCCCTTCCTCGCCCAAAACTGGGATTTTTGAAAAAGGCATTTCACCAATAGATAGTATTTTCTGATGGAAAATTGGGTTGAATGAAGTTTTTGCGAATGTCAACAGAAAAAAGGCTTCGTTGCCAAAGGGGGCCCATTCGAAGATACCCGAAAGGTTTTCCCCCCCCCCAAAAAAAAGCCTGGAAAAAAATATTTTCTCCAGTATTTGATTTTCATTCCAGCCTTACCAATCATAAGATAATAAAAAAAGAAGTTAGGACTATGAGCAGAAACGCACGCAGAACTGCATCGAAAGTCTTCAACATGACGCACGAAACATTTCACGCTTCAATCTCGAAGACCGGAAGAAATGGTACACATTAAACACCACTTTAAAGATGGAAAAGATAAAATTGCTTTTTGGAGAAAATTTGAAATTGGTTTTCGCGACATTGTGCGCCCGTCATATAAATGATTTAGATGAAACATAAAATCGTGATGCTGAACACTGCATCGTATAAATTGTCGCCTTCATCGTCAAGATAATCTGTGGGTATGAAAGGGAAACATTCTCACTGAAATTGATAAATCGTAATTTAAATTAATATTGAAATGAGTTGTTAGAAAACTTTCGGTTAACACTTATAATACATATCCGATTTAATTCCCAAAGAAACTAAAATTTTGATATTATTTTATTCAATCTTATCAAACTTTAAATTCAAAAGAATTAGATTCCATGGCACAGTATTGTTCTAAACATTTCGGAAAAGATTTCAATATTTTCACAGAAAATCATTTTCTGAAATTCACTTTGAAAGATGAAAAAATTTTTTGGAACATGGAAATTGAGTTTATTTGAAATTCTTGCCATTCATTATGAGTTCATAGACTGAAGAAAATCAAATAACTATCTGAATGAAAATTTATTGATTCTTTGTGAACACGTGTTCAAGTCAGGTTGCAGTGTTAGACATTCAAAAAACTTTTCAATCTATTTATACAGAAATATTCTCAATTAATTAATGTTTCAGATCCACAAGAGGTTATCTTGAGATGGAAGATGACAAGTTTATCTCGTCAGATGACACATCTGATTTAGAATCCGTTTATATTTTAAATAATCTATCATACCATGACAGGTTAATGTCTGAAACACTAATTTCAAGTGTCCAAAAATCTTTCCATCTGAGAATTGCGAAATGTGTCATTTTCCGGTCTCCGAGATCGTAGGAAAGATTGTCGACAATTTGAAACTATTGATATTTCCGGTCAATGTTGAATGATTTCTGGTGAGCCTTGAAAACATCTTCGCCCATTCATCTTGGTTATAAGATGAATAGAAATAACATCTGAATGTAATTTATTCACTTGAGTTTTTTGTTAGACTCAAAATAATATTAATGATTCTCAAATATTTCACAATTTCAATTGAGAATGCTTCAAATGAATACCACAAGGGTTACTTGACGATGGAAGACATTTATTCGTCATGTTCATCATTAAACATCCTTTTAACAAATTATCTACCATGAGGTTTAAACCATTAAGTGTCCCCAAGAAATGATTCTATTTTCATCTGAAAGTGGCGAAATTGTTTCTTCTGCTTCCTGATACGGGAGCGTGTGATTTGCAAAATATTGGCTATGCGTCCGTCATTACGATGATTCTGTATTCTTAACATCTTGCCTCATCATCTTATGAGTTCTAATTAAGACTGGAATAGAAAATCAAATAACTATCTGATGAAAATGCAAATTTTTGATTTCGATTTTCCTTTGAGTAACCTTTCGAATATCTACATGTAGTTCAATGTCCAGCGTGGCTTAGCCGGAAAGAGTTGTTTTCTGTTAGACATTCACAAAATAACTCATTTAATCGTGGATTTTAATTCACAGAAAAATATTTCTATCAATATTCAATTGAGAATGTTTCCTTTCACATGAATACCAAAGAGGTTATCTTGAGATGGAAGATAGTGACTAAAGTTTATCTTCTCAGTCGCAGATGATTCCACATCTGATTTATGAACATCCTGTTTATATTTTCAACAAATCAATCTATCATACCCCATGACAGGTTTTAATGTCTGAAAACACAATTTCAAAGTGTCCCAAAGAAGATCTTCTTTCCATCTTTGAAAGTGAGATTGCTTCTTGAAATGTTTCCATTTCTTCCGGTCTTCCGATGATCGGGAAGCGGAAATAGATTTTCGTCGACAAAAATGTATTGAAGACCATTATGCGATGTCCTCCGGTCAATGTTACGAATGATTTCTGGTGAGTCCTCTCTTTGGAAAACATTCTTTTGCCTCATTCATCTTTATGAGTTCTTAATTAAGACTGGAATAGAAAATCAAATAACTATCTGAAATGAAAATGCAAATTTTTATTTCAGATTTTTCTTTGAGTTAGGGCCTTTTCAGAATATCTATCAGATGTAGTTCAATGTCCACGTGGTTTAGCTGGGAAAGTAGTTGTTTTCGTTAGACATTCACAAAAATAACTCTATTCAATCGTGGATTTTTCAATTCACAGAAAAATATTTCTATCAATATTCAATTGAGAATGTTTCCCTTTTCAACATGAATACCCCACAAGAGGTTATCTTGACGATGGAAGATAGTGACTAAAGTTTATCTTTCAGTCGCAGATGATTCCACATCTGATTTTATGAACATCCTGTTTATATTTTCAACAAATCAATCTATCATACCCCATGACAGGTTTTAATGTCTGAAAACACTAATTTCAAAGTGTCTCCCAAAAGAAATGATTCTATCTTTTTCCATCTTTGCAAAGTGAGATTGCTTCTTGAAAATGTGTTTCCCATTTCTTCCGGTCTTCCTGATGATCGTGGAAGCGTGAAATAGATTTTCGTCGACAAAAATGTATTGAAGACCTATTGAATGCGATGTTCTCTGCTCAATGTAGAATGATTTTGTATCCTCTTTTGAAACATTCTTTTGCTTTATCTTTATGATCAATTAAGCTGATAGAAATAAAATATCTGAATGAAGCAAATTTGATTTAGACTAGCGAAAGATTATTTTGTTGATTCACAAATAACTATTTCAATGTGATTTCAATTCAGAAATTTATCATTCAATTAAAGTTTCTTTCAATCCAATTATGACGATGAAGATAGTGACAGTTTCTTCATGAGATCTCTTTATCCGTTATTTTCAACAAACACCATACCGATTAATTGAAACAAGTGTTCCCAAAAGAATGATTCTATCTTTCCATCTTAGTGGATTGTCTGAAATGTTCCATTCTTCCGTCTTCTGATGATCGTGAGCGGAATAGATGCGACAAATGAACCTATTAACGATGTCTCTCGTCAAGTTACAATGATTCTGGTGAGTCCTCTTTTGAAAACATCTCCTCTTCATCTTTGAGTTCTAATTAGACTGAATAGAAAATCAAACTATCTGAATGAATGCAAATTTATTTCAGTTTTCTTTAGTTAGCTTTCAGAATATCTACATAGTTCAATGTCAGCTGGTTTGCCGAAAGTAGTTGTTTTCGTTAGACATTCACAAACTTCATCAATCGTGTTTCAATCCAGAAATATTTCTATCAATATTCAATTGAGAATGTTTCCCTTTTCAGCTTGCTATATGTTGAGAAAACATTACAATTCCTCCTCGACTCGCTCGAGGAAGGGATATCGACGTCACGACACAGAAATAGGAGAGTCAGGGCGGTTAGCTGAGGACGTCAGTATCATACCAGCAGCAGTCGGGAGAATGTCTGCGCTGCAATGAAGAAGAATTTTTGACGATAATTTCACATCAGATAATTTGAACAAATTAAACTGAATCATTGATTCAATTTAATCTGTCGGACGACAGGTAGATCAAAATATCTTTGGTGCCGTGGTGGCCGCGAAAACTGAAGGAAATTCTTGAACATAAACAAAAGCAAACGATATTTTTGTAAGAATAAAAACAAAAAACTTATTTCTAACAGAAGAACAATTATGTCTTGATTGGAAAAAAAAAATATTTACAAGAAAAGACAAACCAAATCAAATATTTCGAGTACGGCATTATTTTATCAAATGTTCGAACAAACCACCATTTTGGGCCGAACAATAGCCGAATCTATCGTACAATTCTGTTCTGGTGGCCGCAAGGGTAACTGGTGTTACCTGAGCACACAACTGAATAATTTTTGTCCTCAGTTCATCTAAATTGGTGGCACGTTCGAACTCATACCGATACACCTCCAATTTCAGCATGCCCCAGAAATAAAAATCGAGAGGTGCTACATCTGGTGATCGAGGTGGCCAGTTGATTGTACCTCGCGTACAAATGAACCGATCGGCAAATAATTGATTCAGAAATGTAACCACCGTGCCTGCATTGTAGGCAGGACAACCATCTTGTTGAAACCACACGTAGTTGAAGTCAATCGGAAGAGCGCGAGCTGCAGGAATAATTTGATTCTGCAAAAGTTGCAAATGTTTTGCTGCATTTGAATTCAATAGAAAATGGGCCTATGACGTGATCGCCTGAAAGTCCCGTCCACACATTTAATTTTCTTGGGTACTGTGTCCTCACAGCAATACTCAAATGTTTATTTTCACGAGACCAATAACGAACTACGGATGGGTTGTGTTTTCGATGAATTGAGAAGGACGATTCATCGGTAAATAACACCTTTTTCAGGAAGTCATCATTTACACGGAATGCCCTATTGCATTTTTCGACCATCGTTTCACAAAACTCCATACGTCTGAAATGGTCTCTAGGCAAGAGTTCTTGTGTGGTTTCGACTCTGAAACAATGATAACCGTTTCTATTCAAAATACTCCTTACAGTTCTTTCATTCAAATTCACTTCGTCGGCGATCTGTCAACTCAAACAAGGTATCGTTTCTGCCAATGCACACACTTGTGTTTCTCTTATTTTCCGTTCCTCGGGTATTTGTCTAGAATGCGGTGGTGGATTTGTGAGATAACATGTTTTGCAATGTGCTGCCACACACCCAAAATTCTGAAATGTATTGATAATTGAAAGGACAGTCGCTTCCGTAGGTACAGGTCTATCTGCAGAAGCCACTATGAATGGATTTCTAGTATCTTGTACAGAATTACCCCCAAAGTACCACTTGATGATCTGTACTTTCTCTGCGGTTGTGTAAATGGGCGGCATGTTTCAAAAGGTAATAATTGTCACGGTCTTTTGTTTCCGCAACCACGGCTCGGCAAAAATGAGTCAAGTCGCTGTGCGCTGTATCGCATTGCCACGTGGTCAGTTAATTTGTCGGGTGGGGTTACAGGAGGGGCGCACAGCAGTGCATCTCTCTTGTTTATGTGGTATTATCATATCATTGCGTTCCTCGTTGCTCGTGTAGATTTCTGTCTATACCCCAGATAAATTGTTTCCGATACTGTATATGAAATGGGCAAATAATGTTTAGGTGTATCGATTCTCCCAAAAATTATCCAACAAATTATTCGTTTCAGTTGAGAAAATGTGTAATTTTATTAAGCCGAAAAAGACAGAAGAAATCTGAATGTAAATCAGAAGAAAATGTTTCAGATTAAAGTTATCTGAAGAAAATATGTCAAAATAAATTTGGGTAATATATCATCTGATACAATATATAGAAACAATATTAGTTTTCACTCTTTGAAGTTTTTTGGGCTTTCTGATGATCGTGGGAGCGTGAAATAGATTTTCTTTGACAAACATGTATTGGAGAGCTAGGAATGCGACGACAGTCTTGCATCAATGTGGCAAATGATTTCTGGTGAGAACTCGTTCGTTGTTTCCTTTATTCATATGAATTCTAAATTGATACTTGAATAAAAAATCAAATATGAATAAATATGCTAATTTTAACTTTCAGAGTTTCCCTTCTGGGTGAGGATCTTCTCAAAATAACTATCAGATGTAGTTGAATGTCAGCGTGGCTTCAGATGGGGAAGTATTTGTCTTGCATTCGATACTTACAAGAAATAACTTGATTTTCATCGTGCACTTTTCAATTCATAGAAAAAATCATTATGTTGAATATTGAATTGAAAATAGAGAATCCTCATTGTTTGGATGGGTTTCCTGGTCATTTCTCGTGTATACGGTGGTCCATTGGTCTTCAGGTAATGATTTCGTGCATCTAATATTGGCTACTCTTTCGTGGCATCCAATACGCTGACAATGCTAACAGGCTTCTGGACACGGTCTTCTTGATAAAGCATCCGCATTGCTATGTAGTCGTCCTGGGCGGTGTTTGATTGTGAAAAGGTACTATTCGAGCTTTTTCATCCATTTAGATATTTGACTTCCTGGGTTTTTTATCTTCAGTAGCCACACCAGAGCCGCATGATAGGTCCTTATGATGAAAAACTTCCTTCCATATATGTATTCATGGAAGTGACCTACTGCCCTGATTATTATCAGAAGTTCATTCCTGGTGACATAGTGAATCCTTTCAGACCTGGGCATTATTCTGCTATAGTATTCGATGGTTATTTCCTGGTCATCCTGCTTCTATGATAACACAGCTTCGAATCCGGTATTACTTGCATCGGTGTCCAGTTTGAATGGGTCGTTTTGCTGTGGGTATGCCAAAATTAGACTCTCACGAAGCGCTGCCTCGCGGAAATCTTCAACACATCTGATAGACTAATGGGAGTTGACTCGATCTCCTATCAACTGATATAGGGATGCAGCAATGTCTGCAGATCCTTCCACAAAACGCCGGCAATAGGTACACAGGCCCAGGAAGCTGCCCACTTTGTGCTTATCCTTCGGTTTCGGCCAGTCTCGAATTGCCTGTATTTTCGATTCGTTCAATTGAATTCCTTCATGCCGAGACTACGTGGTCTGAGAAATCCACTTGCTTCTGAAATAGGGAATACTTCTAGAAATTCAATTTGGGGGTTGCATTCCTCAAACGTCCAAAATCTTCACGTTGGTTGGCTAGATGTTATTTGAAATCCTTTCTTATAACCATGATATCATCCAGATACACCGGGCAAGTTTCACGTAATCAAATCGTTCATTTTACATTCATTTTATTATCATCATCATCATTAACATTATATGAAAGAGATTGAAGTTGCTCAAAAAATATCAACAATAACTGTATCACAAACTCCAGTAATGAATCACACTACACAAAACAAAAGAGAGACAACATTATTCAAAATCCCCTGAAGAATTCAATAATTTTTTCTGTGACATTACAGATAATTTTTTAAATTATTTACCAATAATAGACCAAAACATCACTAACTTTTCGAAAAATCCTCCGAAAGCCAAGGAATCCTCCATTTTCTCACCTGTTACAGAAAAGGAGATTGGAAATACCATTGAAAATCTCGAAAACTGCATATGCCATGATGTTAATGGTCTGAACAGCGAAATTATAAAAGAAAATAGTGGAATAATCGTGGATCCTCTTGTGGATCTATGTCTTTCCGAAGGCTCTTTTCCCCTCGCTTTCAAACTCACTAAAATAATACCATTTTCTTGAATGAAGAAGGAAAGGACAACTACCGCCCAATATCGATGAATTATAGTGGAACAAACGCTAAAAAGTTTTTTCTAAAAACATGATTTTTTTAATGAAAACCAGTTTGCATTCGGAAGCAATTGCTAAGATTGTGCAAGGCATTGCCGAGGGGTTTGGGGGGGGGGGAGAATTCTTCGATAATAATGTGCGACCTAAGCGAGGCCTTCGACTGTTTCGCACGACTAACTCTTGGAAAAACTGGGCTCCTACGGAATAAGCAAGCTGACACTTGAGTTCTCCAGTTCTTACCTCAAGAACAGGATGCTGTTAATTCAGATCAATTATGTTTTTTCTAGAAATAAAAACCACGGTAGACCTTGGGCCTCCATGTTGGGTCTCCTTCTCTTCTTTATTATTATATATATATATATATATATATATATATATATATATATATATATATATATATATATATATTGTTCTGTTATGATAAATTTTGGAAATATATATTGTTTTTCTTTCGCCCCACTTTTTGTGTGCCACTTATTATGGTTTGATGAATTGATAAATATAATTTGTTTTTGTATATTGATAGCTAATTATTTTTGGTATTCTTTGTGAGTCAAATTGATAATGATATAAATAGTTATTTATGCCCTGTATAATTATTTGTATGTGGTAATAATAATTGCCAACAAACGTCACTGTTCTCTCGTCACGTAGCTGACAATTGTTATTCCTTTTCTCACCTCAGCTAAACTCAGTTGGCACAAACAACAAATATCAAAAAAGCAATTATCTCCTTTATTCAGGAAGACTTAAAAATACCTGGCCTACGAGAAATAACTTATACTAATGGGAATATACAAATATTCACGGATAATCATAAAATTTCAATCATGGATAGGTAAACAGAACCTCACTTTTCGTGAATGTAGAATTTTCTGTTATTGTTCAAAGTAAGGTGAAATAACTTCTTCGAATGTGCAATTGGTTATTTGTGAAAAAGTTCTGGACCGGAAATACACTATGAAAGTTTTTATACCTGGTTGGAACTGTTGGTGTTCAAACTATACCATAAAACAGGATGTGTCCTCTCTCCATCCGCTGTCAGGACTGCAATACCAGTATCAGGAACTATTCAGATACGGAAATCAGCATAAGGATCCGTGGATATGTTATACCATTAAGGTAATATTCTTTTTGTTTATCAAATGATGGAATTATTCCATTTTTCTTTTTGATGAAATTTCTGCGTGGCATCCCTTTTTAAATTTATTTTCGATCTCCCAAAGCTTTGTTTTTCTCTGTCGCGTAGATCTTTCTTTTCTATCTTGTTTTAAATTTGAATTTTCAAATTCGCGCACTAAATTTGTCACTTTTCACTGTTTATGTTTATATTGCATCATTTATATTTACAATTCTTTTTCCATTCTTATCATTATTTACAAATTTGAATAATAATTGCTTCTGATACCATCTCATTGCTATTCCCTCACAATTTTCAATTCTACACCTGACCATCTATTCCCTGATTGGCTGTTTTCATGAAGACGTTTGCCGTTCTCTCATTGGCTGCTATTAGTTAGCTACCATTTCATATACTGTATGTTTCAAATTTAGAAATGTGTTGATTACTTTTTATTTATGACAATTTTGTACATTTGGACTTTTTTTTGTCTTTTGAGCAAATATGGGTTATAATAATTTTGACAGTGTATGAAATTGTTTGTTTTATAATACTTTGACATTATTATCTATCCATATCATATCCAGGCTCACAATATACATAGTGTTTCAAAAGTTATTCACAAAAACAAACTCTTGAAATTAATAATTATTTATTATTCATTCTTTTTGTGGTTTTTTAGTGTTTTAAAATTTACAACTGGCATAACATAACATAACAACATTCCTAAATGTATATTCCATAATTTTCTACTGGTTAGAAAATTTTGAATATCAATTTCTTTATTTATATTTTTAATTTTACTTCAACTAATACTTATTTCTATTTTCAGAAAACTACTTAACTGGATTTCCTGAAAAACAAGTTCTTCAACGATAACTATTATTTACAACTAATAATTCTACGTTTTTTCGTTCCAGAAAAACTTGACTATGGACTTCTTTTCAGATCAAGAGAGAAAACTTTTCAATATATCTTCATGTTTATTATCTTATTTTCCTTTTATATTTTATACTGATATCAATTTCAATTAACAATTTAACAATTACTGGTACTCTTTCAATTATACTGATTTATCATTTTTCCTATCTTTTCCTTCAGTTTTTTTTAAGGTTTTTTTAAACTCATACTATTTACTTTTATTTTGTGTACATACTCTTTCGCTTTTTCATTATTCATACATAATTGACATATTATATTCATTTATAATTCATTAATATACCTTCATATTATTTATCATTATACCTTATCATCATCATCATCATCATATTTATCATAATATACTTCTTTAGTATTATTATTATCATCATCATATTCATTATAATATACTTCTTTAGTATTATTATTATTATCATACCCACTTTCATTTCTCACATACATTCATTTTATACACAAAATATTTTCATCTTCATTTCTTTTAATTTTTCTTCAAAATTCACATCATTTATAATCCATTTCTATATTTTTCCTTATTCATAATCTATATTGTTTTTCACTTTACTTTATCTAACTAACCTGTACCAATATTTGTATGTACTTTTCTATTTTTCAGTATTATGATTGTTATTCAATATTATTGTTTTCTTTCTTGAAATATTTATGCGTTGTTTTGTTTCCTCCAATATTTTCTCTCATTGATATATTTTTTATTTCTTTACGTTTGTTTTTCATTTTATTTTCTTTTATCAAATGTTTCTGAAATCATAACTATCTATCAAACAATTTTTTTAACTTTTTTCCATCTTCTATTCCTTAACTTGCCTATCAAATTTGTTATCCTACAATTTATCAATTCCTAAACTTAATTTTAATTATTTGTCTCTCCTTCTATGGAATCTTGTTTGTCTTGTAACTGCAAGCCCATATTTTGCTTCACAAATTTTCAATTGAAATTTTCTGTTAACATTTTCATCTATTTTCATTTTAATACTCTCAACTATTTCTTTTTTCATGATTTCAACTTTTTCTTCTTTTTGAAAGTAAAATTTATTCAAATTCTTTCCTATTTTAATATTTAACCTTTTACTATTTATAATCATTATTTTTATTTCATTGTTTATATTGCTTCCTTTTACTTCAAACATTCTATTCACCCTGTAGATATCATTGATTTGCATTACTATTATTTTTTCTTTTATGTTTCCTTTTTTCAACTCAAAATTTTTGTATGCCACGTTTATTTTCATTATTATTATTTTATTTTTTCCCTTTTTCAATTCAAAATTCATCTTAGCTATTATTATATCATATATTTTCATTATTTTTACTTTATTATTTATTTTACCTTTTTGCAACAAAACTTTTTTATTGTTCACATTTATATTATGCATAAGTTCATTATTTTGGAGATCGAAATTCATTTTTATATTTTGTATTTGTTTGTCATCTTTTTCTAATAAATTGTTACTAACATCTGTTTTTTGTATAACTACTCCCTCAAATTCCTTATTATTTTGCTCACTACTTGCTTCTAATGGTTTACATATTCCTTCACTACTTCCTTTGAAACATTTTCTTATACTTTCTCTTTGTTCTTTGCAACATCTGTCCATACTTTCTATCATTCTATCAGTCATTCTTTCTATAATTTTTTCACACTGACTCTGTCAAAAAATCCATCTTTATTCACCAATATCTAGCCTTACTCGTTGAAATGCCAATTGCTAATGTTCGCACAGTGTTATTAAGAAATAATCTCTTTCCTTTACTTGCCCTTACTCTGCCTTGAAATGATATATTGCCCTTACTTTGCCACTACGTTGCGGCGCCAAATTGTTATGGTATGATGATATATCAAATTATTTTTGTTATTATTTCGCCCCTCGTTTGGGTGCCAATTGTTATGTTTTGATGATATTGAGAAAATATTTGAATTGTTTTTCGTATATTGTAGATTAGCTAATTATTTTTGGTATTCTTTGTGAGTCAAATTGATAATGATATAAATAGTTATTTATGCCCTGTATAATAATTTGTATGTGGTAATAATAATTGCCAACGAACGTCACTGTTCTCTCGTCACGTAGCTGACAATTGTTATTCCTTTTCTCACCTCAGCTAAACTCAGTTGGCACGCCCCTGTCTCAGATTGTCGGTTCAAAGCAATTCAGCCACTACTTGATATGTCAAACACAAGTTATTCAATGGTCGTAGGTATGTTTGTTGATCATTGTGAAAGAACAAACAACAAATATCAAAAAAGAAATTATCTCCTTTATTCAGGAAGACTTAAAAATACCTGGCCTACGAGAAATAACTTATACTAATGGGAATATACAAATATTCACGGATAATCATAAAATTTCAATCATGGATAGGTAAACAGAACCTCACTTTTCGTGAATGTAAAATTTTCTGTTATTGTTCAAAGTAAGGTGAAATAACTTCTTCGAATGTGCAATTGGTTATTTGTAAAATAGTTCTGGACCGGAAATACACTATGAAAGTTTTTATACCTGGTTGGAACTGTTGGTGTTCAAACTATACCATAAAACAGGATGTCTCCTCTCTCCATTCGCTGTCAGGACTGCAATACCAGTATCAGGAACTATTCAGATGCGGAAATCAGGATCAGGATCCGTGGATATGTTATACCATCAAGGTAATATTCTTTTTGTTTATCAAATGATGGAATCATTCCATTTTTCTTTTTGGTGAAATTTCTGCGTGGCATCCCTTTTTAAATTTATTTTCGATCTCCTAAAGCCCTGTTTTTCTCTGTCGCGTAGATACTTCTTTTCTATCTTGTCTTAAATTTGAATTTTCAAATTCGCGCACTAAATCTGTCACTTTTCACTGTTTATGTTTATATTGCATCATTCATATTTACAATTCTTTCTTAATTCTTATCATTATTTACAAATTTGAATAATAATTGCTTCTGATACCATCCCATTGCTATTCCCTCACAATTTTCAATTTTACACCTGACCATCTATTCCCTGATTGGCTGTTTCCATAAAGACGTTTGCCGTTCTCTCATTGGCTACTATTAGTTAGCTACAATTCCATATACTGTATGTTTCAAATTTAGAAATGTGTTGATTACTTTTTATTCATGACAATTTTGTACATTTGGACTTTTTGTTGTCGTTTGAGCAAATATGGGTTATAATAATTTTGACAGTGTATGAAATTGTTTGTTTTATAATACTTTGACATTATTATCTATCCATATCATATCCAGGCTCACAATATACATAGTGTTTCAAAAGTTATTCACAAACAAACTCTTGAAATTAATTATTATTTATTATTTATTCTTTTTGTGGTTTTTTAGTGTTTTAAAATTTACAACTGGAAAAAAAATATATATATATATATATATATATATATATATATATATATATATATATATATATATATATATAATGATATTTCTCACAATATATCTCCAGGCTTCTGTGTGCGTTACGCTAACGACACTATTTTCATACAATAATACAAAACATTGTCTGTACTAAGTGAAATAGCGACCAATGTTGAATGTTCAGCAGAAGTATGGTTCAGAGCAAATAATCTGAGCCTCAACAAAAGCAAAGCTCAAAAGATTATCTGCTCGACAAACAGAAATCTACGCGGATCGGAGTTTGTTAAACTGTTTGGTCAAACTCTCGACTATAGCTTGAGTTGGTAAACCCATATCAATATATTATGCAGCTTTTCCTGATGAGACGTCTCCTCTCTTCATATCATCCACTGTTGCTCTCACATTTGAATTATAGAATTATTTTTCTATGTGGGAACTTGCCTCACTCTGTTAGAGCTTTCAGACTCAAAAAACGCGCAATACGCATGATGGCTGATGCTCAGTACAATGCCTAATGCCGAAATACATGCGAGGAAAAGTGAGTTCGTCAGAAACAACTCTTTCCATAATTATTCAACCACCAAAGTATAAACTTGCAATCTCACAACGCAATTCCCTCAACTCACATACCTACAATAAACTACCATGTGAATGGAAAAATCCCGACCCCATTCCTTTCGAAAGGAGAGTGAAAATGTTTCTCGAAAATTGCAATTTCTATTCGGCAGACCATGAGATTTCAAATCAATCTGAATATTATTTCCTACAATGAAAGAAAATTATGTTATATTTATTGATAAATAGTCGTGAATAATTAAAAAATAACGGATCTATTATCACTTATATTATTACTATTATTATTATCATCATTACAGACAAATAGAGAAAGAGTCAAGAATGCGAATGAATAGTGCATTGTCATTCAGTTATGGGTTATGTTTATAGTTTCTCTATCTCATCGTGAAGATAGTTTGAAATTGATTGCTCCTCATCATTACCAATGCAGACAAATACAGGAAGAGACAGACAGGGAAGCAAATTGATGTTGCACGGTCCAGGTCTGAGCTATGTTTGAAGTTTCGAATCTTCAGCTCATCGGGAAGTTAGTATGGAATATAATGCAAAATTTGCGAATAGACAATAAAGCGGGTTCATAAAATCATGGTAGAATATGAATAATTATGAGTACTGTACTGCAAACTGAAATTCCTTGTATTTGCGATCATGGTGGACAATTTATACAAATTTCACATGATCCATTAAATATTGCAGAATATAAATGAAACAGATTAGTTGATCAGAGGGGATTGGATTCTATGAAAGAATCTGTTGAGCTGGTTGATTGGTGGATGTTTTATGATAATCATATTCCTGGGAATATTATAGTGGATTTCCTGACTAATAAATGGGGATCTCTTGTCTGTGAACATTTTCCATTGAGGACAGAAATTAAATACTACTACTACTTTCTTCGTTATGAATTGCTTCAGATTGGGAACACTCCAGAACTATTATAGACAGTGAAACTATTCTCTAAAAATCCTACTTATACGAAAGTTTATGAAAAACTATTAGCTTGGCTGGAAAAGAATTATATGATAACTCACCAGAAATGTTCAACAACAAATCGAAAAATATTAAAACATTATGAATGTACTTCTGTTTATGAATTTGATGCCACTTCAGCCACAATTAATGTAATATATTTTTCTCGAATATAGTTGGGGATATAATCAAATAATTATCAACTTGCGATATCAACATAGTAGATTATGAATCTGCATATGATGGAAATGAAAATTTGTTGGGAGGATGAATTCGGCAGTTGATGAGCACTTACCAAGTTTTTTCTAACCATACGAGTACAACGAAATAATGCAGCGAACGTGTATTTGTACCAAAAGCAGGAAAAGTATCAGCTTCTGACATAACGTAAACTTGATATATCTTTCTTGTTACTTGTTGTAATTATTTACATAAACTGTTTTCGCAGGTGAGAGTATATGAGTGTATACAGAGTGATGCACAGAGTTTTCTCAACATGCGCTTATAATTATACTAAAAATATATTGATAGTATTCATTGAATACCTGAATGAAATTGTAACGGAACTATACATTTCAACAAATGTGTAGGAAAAGAGAATCCTGAACATTTTCCGCTCCGTAAAGGTTATTGATAACTTTACTCCGCAAATTGCATTGGTGAAGAGCAAAGCTTCACCAGGGGTCTTCTGGAACTGCCACGAGTAGTGTGAACGGTAGCAACACGAGATATTCCATCCGAACGTGAAGCTTCCTTCGTAGTATAATTGGATATTTATCATCGGAAGGCAGGTCGGATCAATTTAATACATCTACCACCAACCCCCAATAATCCACGTTGATCAAGAAAAACATTCAATTTACGAAATACTCTTGAAGTTGAACAATTTTTTTTTGAGCGCTGTTATTTCATCTGGAAAACCACCAGCTCGAACATGTTTCACCATCAGGAGTTAGCATTATTCAATTCGATAATTGATGGAATACCTGATCTCCTAGCGGGCCTTTCCATGCGTGTAATGAAGCGTATTATATGGCAGAGGATTCTTTGAATCTGGAAAAAAACTGAATATTTATTCAGTAGATAATCAAAACAATACATTTCCACAAAGGTTGCTAATGTGATTTGCCTTTCCTCAGAAAGAGACTCCAAAAACTCATTCGCAATTGAAAGAGGAATGAAAGAGGAGGCAACAACGTATCTGGTTGAGGAAGGAACGATGTTCCTTTCCACCAGTGATCATGGCTCAGAAGTTCTGAAGGAAGCAGTCCACGTGGAGCACAATCAGCGGGGTTATCATGGGTCCCAACATATTGCCATATTGATGAGGGAAAATTTTCTTGAATGCGAGCGACTCTATTGCTTATGAATAGATACGGTAACGATTTTACCCATGTTGATGCGATTGATGAATCAGACCAGCTGATTATTTTTGAAAATTTCAGTTCATTACATCAGATCAGACAAAAGCAAACAGGCAAGTAATTCAAGGCGTGGTATACGAATACTACGCAGTTCTTAGATTTGGGAGTAACAAAAAAATGCGAGTGGAATTATCTGATTGCAATACAAGAATACATATAGTACATGCATATGTTTTTGCGGAGCGTTGTAAAAGCCGTGCAATTCACAATCTATGAGATTGTCGAATAATATTCGACGCGGAATCTGAGAATATTCAAGAAGCGGTAATTGAGATATATATTGTATTCACTAGTCTGTTATATGTACTGGAGGAACCTCATCCCAATCAATTCCGATTATACATAAACTTGCATTGGAGCCCTATGAAAAAGTGTTGATTGAGACCTATGGGTTATCCGATAATATTCTCGGATCTTCAGTTGAAGAGGTATGATGAATGGATGATTCATGAGAAGCATCCCACTGTAGATCGGATATTTTAATCGAGTCACTATCTACATCAAAGTTGAAAGAATGTTGATTCAAATGCGATTCCGGAAGAAAATGTTGATTGTTACTCGAGAACTTTCTAAGTTCGAACCCTCCTTCAGCCAATAATTGTACAAGTTGTTCACATATTTTTCATGCTACAGATGAATCTTTACAACTGATTACTGTGTCATCGACATAAAGCTGAGTTTTCAAGATTTTCGATGCTAGAGAATATTATGTACCCTTATCCAATATCAATTGTGCAATCACTCTATCTGCTAAATGAGGAGAACTTGAAATTTCAAAAGTAACTCTTTTCAATCTGAAATATTCTGAATCATCCGGGGTGAACCTCGAAAGCATTCTTCGGAAATCCCTTTGATGATTGCCAATCAAAATGTGTGTGAACATACTCTCAATATCACAATTAAATACAATTGGAAATAATAAAAAATCCAAAAGTATGGAGAAAATATATTTCTGAAGTTAAGGTCCTATCAATAGACTATCATACAAAGAACACCCTTCAGGTTCAGGTTTCGCAGATGCGTCATCAACTATGCAAATTCTATCATCTCTCATAACAGGATGATGAGGAATGTAAAAACAATTACTATTCATTTCACTTGTAGGAACTATTTCTGAATAATAATTCCTGTATAGTGCCAGAATATTTTTTATGAAGTTGCGAATTTCCAATGAGGCGTTTCTCCAATGACCTATTTCTATCAAAACCTGAAAATTTATCATCAAAGGCAAATTAACAATAGGAATTTCTAGAGTGCGTCTTATCAAAAATTATTTCACAAATCTCATCCTGTGGTGTTGTAGAAACCGCTTTCGGAACATCTTCAATTTCCCAGAAGCGCGAGTGAATGATCCAAATTTAATATATTATCGGCGAAATGCATTGATCCGCAGCAATGCCAAGACAATGTGGATTTTTTAAAAGTGGTTTGATTTTACAAGTTACACCACCATAAGATGCAATTTTTGCATTGCACCTAAATCCTGTATTGAGAGCGAAAAATTAAAGTGCTACAAACCTAGTCTCTTATAGCAATTTAATGAAATAGAACTAGTCTGTGAGTCACAGACAAGCAGAACTACAACCTTCCGAAACGAACCTTGCAAATCCGAATATTCTAACATAGCCGTGGACAATAAAACATTAGCGCTTGAAGAAACTATACCAGAAAAACCACTGTCGACTATCGCCGAAGTACAAAGTTATTTTTATATTTGATTTGATACGATATTTTTCGATTCCCTGACTTGCGCGAGATCGAAATTTTTATGCGTTCCAAATGAAACCCTGGAACCAGAGGCGTGCGTAATAACATTACTCTCAGAAGCGAATTCAGAATTCTTCGAAATGTTGTGACCAAGATGAAGCAAAGAGTATTGCTTCATGTTGCGAACGCGACAGAGTCTGGAAATTTGAAAAGATGATTAGGTACTCAAGCAACTGATGAAAGTTCTGAAGAAGTTTTATTATGAAATTCTGTGCAACGATAAATCTCGTGTTCTGATTGACAATAGTAACATTCAATTCCATTAGAGTTACTAAAGAAGCATTGGTTCTTCAATGTAATGGAGTAATGGAGACGATTGAGAAACGGATTTAACTCGATGTCCAAATCGAACAATATGCATTTTATCATTCGTTGATAATTCATTGGTTTCGAAAACATTAACCTGTTTAAGATTTTTTTTTAAGAAGTGAAAGTAGGAATGGTATTATAACTAGGTGATTCTTCAACTTCAAAATGGGTTATCGTTTCTCAATCTGAATGTTTGGTAAAGATATAAAATAACAAAATGTCTCACCCCAATATGCCACAACCTACATTTTCCAGAGCTGCGATGCTGTGAAAATATCGGCAAGAGATCGTGAAGTTTTTGTGTTTTTGTTGGAAATAACAGGTGCATCATCAATGCTCAGCAAGCGAGTGAAAGCAATGAAGCGTTCATTATTATATCTGTTGATCAAGGCATTGAAGACCAGTTTCGTTTTGGAGAAAATAATAATAAAGGTCGAAGTCAAGGAGCGTCTGTTGAATTCCGTAAGCGAAAAAGAGTACTCAGAGTATTAATTTAGTCCCATGCATTGGTCATTGAAAACCACTTTTCGAAAAATTCAGGATTATACTATTGCCTTGCATCTTCATCTACCACGCATTGCTTCAAATCCATAAGAATGGAAGTGCATCTCCCTCGGACTACCAGGGAGAAGAAATGCACAATAATTATAACAACACAGGGTCGAAAATAATGTAATACTTGGTATGGCTCTGTTCAGTTATGAATGATTTCAAGCGGAGGAAGACAGAATATTGAAAAAATTTTTTTTTATAGTGTACAAGATTTTGTGAACTGTACATATACAGGATTATTTCGGTGCATACGCAGGATTATTTCTTGAGCGCATTGTATATGTTTAGTGTTGTTGTATTGTCACCATTGTAGTTATCAATAAACCCACTCAAGAACATATTACTTTGAATTCTGGAACCACCAGGTTGCTGTACCCTATAGTAATTCGAGCACAATATTTCACGACCTTCCATACTTACCAGGTAAAGGTGTTTTTACAATTGTCGATCCATATTTCTGCATGGAAGGACTATCGTTTATTTTCTGTATTTCTCTTATTCCTGCTATCATTGTTCTGACATCATCATTTTGCGGATCTGATAGATAGTTTGCATAAAATTTGGGTGGATCCAAGGGGTTTTTGGACCTCAATTCGATGCGTCCTTTGGATTTAGGATGTACCAACACTGGAAATACCTGCAAATATGATATCAAAAAAAAGTTCAATAATTTTTATTAACTTGGTTGACTGAGAAGTGTTTTTTTGTGACAAACATATTTTCCAATAACCAAACCCAACGTGAGTATGGGTCATTAATTACAGGAAAAATCAAACTGTCGTCATTAATGGGCTGAGGTATTCTTGAGTCCTTCCGGGGTCCCTCAAGACAGAAGTTTGGATCTCTCATTGTTTATCATCTACATAAATGGTTTAGGAAAACTTTTTTTTACAACATCAACATTTTCAAGGAAGTGAGAGACTCAAACGAATTTGACTGGTTTTCAGAATTCTGTGATCAAAATCACCTTTCCTTAAATTTGGAAAAGTGCTACTACATAATCTGCCAACAAAAACAAAATCAAATATCAGTATACCACAAAAAAAACTCTGGTAAAAGTTCATGAGATAAAAAAAAATAGGTGTATTGATAAACAAAAAGCTCTGTTTCATGAGTCCGTAGAAAAAAATTGTAAACGGAGCAGACAGAATGATGAGATTTGTAATCAGAAATAGCAGAGAATTCAGAGTTAAGCGATTATTACCCTGTATTATTCTCATGTTCACAGTAAACTGAGTTTCTGTTCCACAGTATGGAATCCGCTATATGCCATCCATATCAACCGAACAGAAAAACATCATAATTATTTTTCAGATTTTTTGAATATAAAACTGATTTTTCAATAGGGGACAGCAACAACGAGCCCATAAGGAAGCCTCATTGACATATTATTCATCACCAAAATAATAAAAAATCTAATTTATTCCAACAAACTACTGTCACCAATGAACTTCCTGGTAAAACTCTTCAAAAAAAAGTTTTTCTGGAATGCCCTTATCGAAAAAAAAAATAGTATTAGGTTCCGAAAAGAATTCAACTCATGCATCCACAAATTGAATGTAGATATTCTCTCCAAAAAGTTTTAATCGCTCAAAAAAGCCATTGAATTATCATACTTATAGTTCTGAATGTATATCGTATACCTAAATGTTTATGTTCACTTACATGAAATTGAAAACTCCTCCATACAATTCAATATTGTCCAATACTTGAACTGAATGTCATATCTTCAACTTCGAAACTCATATCACCGCCCAGCCGGCTAATAAAAACAATAACAAACAGAATCCCTAAAGCAGCCCATGAACGAATTCACTTATGGAGTTATGGAAACCGAATCAGTGAAGGCGATTAAGAGTTTACAAGTAAAAAGAAACAGAACGGAAATAAAATCCGCTATTGAAGCAAGACTTTTTATGAAAATTGAGGAACTCAAACAAAAAGTTATTTGCCTAGAAAAAGAAAACTTCTCACCAAAAAATGGTGGAAGGTGGAATTTATAGAAAGAACTTCAAAAAGGAATAACATAATAATATTCAACTTCAAAAAGGAATTACATAATAATATACGGGTTGAACAACGAAGAAATATCTCCCAAGAGTGTGAGTGAAAAACTCAATACACTGTGGGAAGTTGATATTGAAGTATCTGATTTGAATAATATTTATTCACTGTGAGGGTTGAATTTATTTCCTATTTTAAAAAGAATGGAATTTTAAAGTAGTGCAAAAAACTGAAAGGTACAGGCGATGCAATTCCACACGACCTCACGTTACTACAAAGAAGTGAATATAGAATTCTCAAAACTTTTCTGAATAAAGCCCGACAATATCCTGCTGATAGATCACATATTGAAGGAAACACACTATATCTTAATGATGAGATTTGAACAGTGGAAGAGCTGAAGGAAATAAATTAATCAGAACACAATTTGAGGAGTGCACCAGCAACTCCTAATATACGAGGTTTTGAAAAAGAATTCGAACTCCAAGAAGAACCTGACACTTTTATGAAGAAACAAGAACAGAAGAAATCTTCTGTGAACACGGATACACCCAAAACTAACGGAATCATTAAGAAGAATATCAAAGCGGCAGCTGAACCTCTTTCGAAAGGGAGAACACGAAGCAATCGCTCAAACAATCCGGATACTAACAAACACTAAATCTTTAGGATTATATAAGAAAAAGTACATTTTGGAGGAGCCTGTTCAATTCCATCAGTTGATATCGTGATAATCCTTATATGTAGAATATCTTTATAGTAATAAGTTTGTAATCTCCAATAAGTTTATAATATCCAAAAATTCAAATTCAATTGTCTACATTCACCGAGATGCAGCAAAATCTCAGTTTATTACATCTCAATGTCAGGTCTCTCTCCACTGGATTTGTTATTTTGAGAGAATTATAGCTCAATACTTGTAGTGATATTGGAATATTTGCTATTGGGGGATACAAACTCCAACATGTAGACAGGGATGGCCTAGGAGAAGGTGTTACCTTCTACGTGAATAACTATCTGAACTGTACTATTTTATTTTCAAACGTTAGCCCTTATTTCGAACAACTATGGCTATCCATAAAATATAAACATAAGTCAATCATTGTATCTGTTGTTAACCACTTGCCTTCCCCCACCAAACCGAATTGTTTTATTAAGCTAAAGGATGATGTAATTAACTTTCTACTCGAAAGTGATATATTCATCATAGTCGGTGATCTCAACATTGATTTGCTGATGCATGATCGTAAAAGTTAATTTTTACTTGATATATTCCATTCATACAATTCGGTTCAGTTAATAAACACCCCAACTAGAATAACGAATATCATTCTTCATCAATGAATGTACTGGATATTGATGGTATCTCAGACCACCTAGCATTTACGTGTGAAATTGATTTACCTAAAGAAAAATACGTCAAATACATTACCTACCGCAATTTCAGTAACTTTGAAGTTAACTCTTTCAGTCGAGACCTATGCAATGGCAATTGGAATACCATTTATCAATTTGATAACGTAGATGACATACTAACTGTTTTCAATAATCAGGTTATATATATATATATATATTCTATGCTCATGCGCCTTACCGTACCATGAAGGCAACCAAGCTACCATCACCTTGGATTACTCATAACATACAACAAATGCTACAACTCAAACATAGAGCTTTTCGACGATATACAAAATTGAAAACAACTGGGTCATGGAATTACTATGAGGACTTACGGAACTATGTCGGTAGTGCCATACGTAGAGAGGAAGCTACATACCTGGATCATGTTTTGAAACAAAAACACTCCAAAGATACTTGTAATACTCTGAGATCCCCCTGAAGTACTTCGTGATAAAAGTACACCTGAAATTCCTCCGCAACTGAAAAACTTGGATTCACTTAGTGAACATTTTACCAATACATCAGTACTGAGTGAAAGCCAGGGAAAAACTGCTCTGCTCGATAAATACGGAATACCTTCACACGAGCCTAATTTCAAATTTAGTACCGTATATTCGAAAACTGTTTTGAAATATTTTAATAAAATAAAAAGCAATGCTGTAGGGTCTAATGGAATCTCTATTCACATGCTGCACTTGATTACCTCATTTATTGGATCATTTTACATATATTTTTAACTTTGCTATCCAATCAGATACATTTTCCTCACTATGGAAAAACGCCAATGTCAGACCTTTAGCAAAATGTAATAATCCAGCAGAACTGTCCGATATAAGACCAACTCTTCCGAAAGCGTTTGAAATGATAATTAAAGAACAGGTGACGACTAATACTAGTATGACGAATATTTTAAATGACGTTCAATCTGAATTCCGCCCCAATATAGTACAACAACAACATTGAGCCTGATTACAGATGATAATTTCAAAGCAATTGATGAGGGAAATTTTACCTGTCTCATTCTATTAGATTATAGCAGAGCTTTCGACATTTTGGATCCGTCTGTTTTATGTAAAAAACTGAAATATTTTGGTTTTTCCAGTGGTGCAGTTTCACTCCTGTGGAATCATCCAACGGGACGAACTCAATCTGTCAATTTGAATAGTGAACAATCTTCTTCCTTGAGAAGACATCACGGCTTTCCACAGAGTTCTGTCTTGGGACCCCTTCTCTTTGCTCTATACATATCCGATTTTCATGAGTACGTCAGATCGATCAAAATACACCATAACGCGGATGACACTCAATTATACATGTCATTTAGTTTCAGTAAAGTCAAATAATATCAGGGGTTAATTGAAATGAAAAAGCGGCTCAATTGATGAATTCAAGAAATGCTCAACCATCCAATGGTAAATACATTTTTTTGAACGCTCGTTTTGATCATTCAGATTCAATATCACTGATGCAAGTTTTACAGATAGTTCAACAAAAAAGTGGGGAAAATGCTCTTACTTTTTTTCAATACTACTGACTCACAATTTAAAAATACCCTTGCATTTCAAAATCGAATTTGACTCGCAGAGACAAAAAGTGGCACAATCAAATTTGATGGTGCTCAACACCTCTTCAACCAAATTCCAAATTCCAGATATTCATTTGGGCACTACAAATATATGTCAACTTATACTAAATATAAACAACTAATTTACTATATACAAAATATAAGCTTCTTCCCGTGGGGGAGAGGAAAGAAGGGGAATTTGTAGTACAGGATGATTGGGGAGTTCCCAATTCCCTCGCTTGCCCTCTATATAGGGGGCAAAGGCTGATGGCGACAGGTTGTGCAGGTACATACTCATATGTAGTTTTTCAGAAAATTTGAACTTTATGAACCCACCTCCTTCACGCTTATATGAGTGTTTTGCACACCGATTCAAAAGAATTCGTTTGTAGACAAAACTTCCGCACTTGCCTTCATGACTAAATTACTGGAATTATTTTATTAAAAAAAACAATTTTAGGAGAATTCTGATTTTCTAGGGTGGCTCATGTATTACTGTATGTGTTGAAATAGACTATTTTAATGTATGTCGTATCGAACCAGGGATCCCAAATTCACCAGTCCGATACCTTAACCGCCTGGCTGTTTTCCCTGTGATATTAATTATTTGGTAAAATGGTTTCACATTCTTTCTTGAAGGAAATCCAGATTTTGATATATTATACCATGTTTTCTCTTGTCGTCGTTCGCCCTTTTTGTGATGTTTCCAGTTAATGAGTTGTGTGTGATATGAACTCTATAAGACTTTTCGTTTTTTTTAAATTAATTTCGTGATAGTTTCTATGTTTGCTAGCTCGTGAAGAGCATCTAGAGGGATGGTTCTATTACTGTTTGTGATTATACGAAGTGCCTTGTTCTGTAGCCTCTCCAATCTCAGAATCTGAAACTTGGGAATGCTACAGGACACTGGACAAGCTTATGTTATAGCAGGTCTCATTATTTGCTTATTGAGTAATATTTTGTTGTCTGTTGAGAGTTTGGAGTTATGTGCAATAAAGGGGTAGGTTTGTTTAATTGCGGCTGACCCCCTCTGTGACGCCAAGTTGATATGATTATGTTATGACAAACGCTTGCCCAGCTCTACTCACAGGTATCGCACGGAGCAACTCTTGTCGATCCGGTAGTTCTTTACCCTTGACTTCTCGAAGACTCCCATGTTAGTTCGCTTCTTCGAGAAGTTGATAACCTCCGTTTTTTGAGGATTTTTTCTAATTTTGTTATTCTCCATATACGGCATTACCGTCCGATCCAGATGAATCTGGAGCTGGTTGGCAGCTACTGTGCTCGCAAACGAATGGGCTCTTAGTGCAGTGCCATCCGCATATATGGCCGCTTTCGTGCGAGCGAAGGTCGGGAAATCGTGCTTATACAAAGAATACAAGATTGGCGATAGAGAGGAGCCCTGCGGAACACCTGCCCCGACTGGATACCCCGCCGAGCTTTCATTATACACCCCGACTATAAACATACATTCTGAGAGATAAGAGTCTTAGAATTCCAACCAGGTGAAGAAGCATATGTGCCATAACCATCTTTGCAATAAACTCTTCTATCCAAACTGTGCCAAAAGCTTTCTGGGTGGCCAACAGGACCATAACCGTACTTTGTTGCTTGTGAAGGCTTCCCCCATTCCATGAACGAACCGGGCTACTTGGGAGGTTGTGGAATGACCTTTCCTGAACTCGAACTGCTCACTCACTTTTCGATTCCATGTTTACTCTTATTCTTCAAGCTAAACATTACCGGTAAATCGTCTGAGGTGAGTTGATCTCAGGCTGTGTCCTCGCTGATATCTGAGATATTCTTATAAACTACCAGGTCAATTACCGTCGGTGACATACCGTTAAACAGGTTGGATTTCAACGGTATTCTACAATGACATTACTGTTATTTGAATATTGAATAGTGCTATTTTGAGTTGGTCCCCTATGTCACTTACGATATCTGGCATTAAAATCACCAGCAAGCAGAACCTTATTGTCAGCATCAAATAAATTGTCCGCGTTGGTGAATTTGTTATGGGCTGGGTTGCAAATACTGAATAAACACGTACCATCTGATAATTTCATGCCAACATGCTGTATTGGCAAATCGCGTCTTGGAAGAACTGTCTATGTAGTATCATTCCAGATAATTATTGCTACACTGCACCCTACTTCGGACTGGCTCTTCCGCCCTGATGGTGGAAAAATCCCTGAACTTCAGGTTATGCTCCTGTCGTAGTCTAGTTTCGGATGGACACATTATATCGACCGAGTGAATATGAATGGAGTCGATGAGAGGTGCAAACTTCCCAACAACTCCATTTGCGTTTAGCATGCACATCTTTATCGAATTAGGGTCCGTATTCCGTTCTGACGTCTATAACAAATTTGAGAGCAACAAAGTTACGATCTATTTCAGGTGTTCGTATTAGTAACTTATTAAGGTTCCCCAGCGCTCGTGAAATAGCGGAAACGTTTACTCAACTCGTGAGTTGAGAAATATTGCCCATTAGCCCTGTGAAACCATTATTACCATTACCATTTGTATCAAATTTAAGAGGTTCTTGTTGATTTGTGGAAGAGGTGAAGGAGAGAGTAGGTGATCCTGCGGTGGTCTGGATTATTCACTCTTCCTTCTTCTCCTGTTCTTGGTCTCTTGTTGAGCTCCTTCTTTTTGGGGGCGCAGGAATATATCTGAGTACAATCTCTGGCTGGGAGTTGGCTAGCTTGGCTTCAATTTCCTCAACATGCTTTGAGGTGATTTTCGGTGCATTTCAAACATCTTGAATTCATATTGCAGTTAGCTGTTGCATGTGGCACTGTGAGATCCGTCTATCAGTTTGTTGTAGTTCCCATAAGGAAATGGTGCTTAAAACAGCTTTAAAGTTATTTTTGAGTGGCTTCAACTCAACTTGCTTTCTGTAGTGATGAACTTACGTCTGACTGGCTCGTCAATCTTATGGACTTTCAGCACGTTTTGGCCTTGAAATATAAGATCATTTCTCACATTCTGTTCTTCAGGATCATTTTCTGAACCATCAAGAGAAAAGGCGCGTTTTTATCATTTTTTTTGTATAAGAGTAAAACTGAATTTGGATATATTTTAGGTTTACTTGAATTTTGTTATAATCCTGAGCTGTGATATTATTCTTATTATATTTCACATATGATTCTTCGTCGAAGTATTTTTTTCACTTTCTGATAGTGTGCTTTTAAATAGCTACATATCCCTCTATAAGAATTGCTGGCATCGCCCTGGAGGTATTGTCGGGTTGTTGTGTTGCCCTAGATTTGTTTGGGATGCCTTTTTGAGAGGTGCCTCTTGCGGGTTATTTTCGATGTCATTTTCTGTTTCTGTTTCGTCTTCAGATAGTTTCTGGAACATATTGTCGGTTTTGGTTGCTCTTTCTTGAAGCAGTCTTGCCACTGGTTTGCTCGTTTCCTTTGGCCTGATGAAATTTTCTGTTTCATCAGGTAGAGGGGGGTAGTTTTCAGTATCAGACCTCTTGTTGTTGTTATTTGACTTCTGAGGGGTTTTAAGCCTCAAGCATTTTGCTTTCAACTCTTCCAATTCTTTTTGTCTGTTGTTAGTGCCTTTTCCAGTCCAATGATCATAGAGTGCCTTGCTATCAGCCTCAGTTACTTGTACCAGTGGAATATCTGCACCTGCGGCTATGGTTTGGTGAGCTGTTAGAAGTGCTACAAGATCAGTTTCTACTTTTCTATGGACTCCGTTTCTGAGATCTGCTTCAAGTTGATTGTACATTTTTTGAGACAGAAGATATTCGGCTTTTCTTTCAGTATCTGAGGGATAGCACTGCGAGCTGAATGTTTTTTTTCTATTTCTATTTCTGTTTTTTTTTTGCCTTTTTAACCGGTCCAGAAGCTAATTTTGGGAATATTATTCTAAGGAGCGGTTCAGCGAATATGACAGAGACATTACTCAAAATCAAAAGATAACTCCAATTCACTCATTTTGTAACCCCAAAAATTTCGCTAATCTAATCGTCTCTCAATATCATATCGACCGAAAAAAAAAAATTGTCCTTCCTATTGTAGCAAAAATTCAAGACTTCTTCAAAGTACTCAATTATATCAAAATCAAAACTTCAATTTCAACCGAAATCGAAATTCAAATTTTCAAAGATTTCCAAAATTCCAAAACCCTCGAATGCACTCAACTCAGAATCAGCAACAGAATATATTTCAAAGAAATCAATTCCCAATCAATTCCCAAAAAATAAATGACAGTCAATTCAGAATCGAATGAGATAATCGGTAATTCGGAAAAATCCGAATTATACGCCGAATTCTCAAAATCAGAGAACGCACCATCTCAATGAATATTATGGATGCAAATCATAAGCTGACCCCAATGACTCTTACTTTGTCTATGACTTCAAAAATATCCATCATGATGAGGTGCAATTTTATGACGAATCATTCGAGACCTATGATGCTTATCACAATAAAAACCCTGACTTTGCACTAGACAACCCCTCCTTGCCCATTGTGATATAGCTCATGAGCAACAACAAAACGCAATGAAACAAATGAACAGTCTTATAGAGCATACAAAATCACTCCAAATAGGGAAAAAAACTGGAAGGAATGAATTGTACGAATCTAGAGACATTACAGCCCAAAAATATTTTACAGAAATTCATCTGAATGTTAATCAGATTCATTCATCACATATTTCATGTTACAGAAAAAATCTAAATTTCAATTGACATAGTTGAAAAATATTCTCGCTATATTTTTTTTTAAATAAACCAATTTAGGGAATTATGAGTGAAGAAATTATGGTTCAAGAATCGGCCATGGTTCCTTCCACTAACACATATTTTTTTATAGTCTATACAGTGCGGCTTTTCATAGTCCACCCCCCTGTTAACTTTTGAACGGTTCGACATAGAACAATGGAACAAAAACATACTCCCTCATAAGAAATCTGGAGATGAAGTGAAGTAAAGTGAACATTTATTGATTTTCAAGGACCATAATAAAGTGATATAAAACATGTCATGGGTTACATATAGTTAGTTCACATTAAAATTGACAATTTAAAAAATATTGTGAATTATGAACTAGAAAATATACATCATAGAATGAAAGTATCTATCTGGCTGGCATAAGATTCTTCGGTACTATAAAACATTTTTGACAACAGAAAAGTTTTAAGATGTTTTCTGAATTTGAAATCAGTAAATTCCTTTTTAATTGAACGCCCCAAATACCTAGGCAAAATACTGCATGTTAACCATCTGGTTATTTCTTAAGGCTATTCTTGAACCAGAAACTGATCTAGAACCCACATCTGCAACGTATGATGAACAAAAGCAAATCACCATCCATGGAATGTAGGGGAGTTTTTCTTAAGACATGGGGACTAGGACCGAAAGTCATAAATTGGCTATATACTGCGATCATAAGACCCTGGATCACATATGGCCGAAAACAAACCAGAAACAGGCCGAAACCAACCTTGGAAAAATATAGAGACCTGCCTGCGTATGCATTACAGGTGCCATGAAAATCACAAAAATAGCAAGTATGGAAATCATACTCTCCCACCCCTAGACTCAATAGTCATGGGTGAGGCGGAAATGAGTGCATACAGAATCAAACAAACAGGATGGAGAACCAATCGCATTCTGGGCACATCCGAATAACTCATACAGTTCCTTTTGCCGAACTAGAAATGACATCGGACTACATGATCCCTTCATAATCATACAAGGAATCGTGGGACTTGGAACTAGGTACACTTTCATTTGGGATCATGGTCTGATATACAGATGGTCTAAGAATAGACGAAGGAACAGGAGCGGAAATACACAGTGTTAATCCTAGAAAAGACCACATGGTTGCACTTGGCAAGTGCATACCTATAATCCAAGCTGAGACACAGATGAATTTATACAGTGGGTGCAAAACGAAAAATATATTCCCTCCAATCGACAACCAAGGCCCAGTGGAGGCTTTGAACTCCATACTTATGAACCAATAATAGTTCTGGGAATATGAACTCGCAAAAGACAACAAGGTCACACGTGTGTGAGTGCTTGGACACAGAGTCATTGAGGGCAACCAAAATGCAGACCGACTAGAAAGACAACCATGTGAATAACCATTCACTGGCCCACAACCAGCATTTTGAACCAGTAGAACCCAATGCGTAAATCTTATTAAAAAGCGAATAATCATATCAAAGGCAGATACACAGCACGCTAACAGCTGGTCTAACATTATTTGAAACAAAGTAACGCAAAATAACCAGCTTACCGACTGGACACTGCTTTTACGGAATTTCAAAGATCAATTGATTCGTTATAAAAACATCTTGAATGCTTGGTATTGTATCTGTAATCGTTCAGAAGATATAGATGTTGATAACTCAACAAATTTTATGACCGCCTTAACTCATGATGAAAAGTTAAATGAAAACGTCTCATTCCTCGAAACAGTTGACTTCAAATAACTACACAATGAAAATTGAACGTTGCGATATATTCTTTTACATTTCAACGCATATGAATGTTTTAATTTGGTTTTTCAATCTCAAGGGAAATATAAACACATTCAGTGATTGTTTATAACAAATAATTCAATAAGTAGACAATTAAATTATAAGCAAAATATTTTTTAACCTTGTAGAGAATTGCAAATGATTTATTTTATAGACAATTTTTTTTTTCAATTTTCTGTTTAAATATCATGAAAAAAAAAAACATTTCTCTGATTTTTTTCAAATGTTAGTAGTTTTCGAAATAAACTGAATGAATTTTTCCGTTTCTAATTTGTTAATAACTTTCACAATGGTTTATGTACGGCTTTGAAACTTCTGAATACAGTGAGTTCTCACTCATATATTTACGAGCTTTAGCAAGAATTAACCTCATTTTGATTTTGTGAACTGGACTATTGGTAGACAAATTAAATTCCAAATTTGCCAAAATGTAATTCAAACACTCGACGAAGGTCGAATTTCTATCATATCGAACCCATACCATAATGGTAAAGCAAATATGAGTTTGCTTTACAGGAATCATTGGAATATTCAGAAGAATCAGGAAACGGAGTAAGTTAGGTACAAGTAGTAGTAGAAAAGTCTTCATGTTTTCTTGAATGGGAGTTTTATTGAATTAGAAGTTGTGTACCATTGGTACAGTCGTCGTAGAATCTGACAGGGATGCTATCGGATGACCACAGTAAATTAAAAAGATCTATTGGTGATTCATATAAAAATTAATTGATAGGTAGGGCTGCACAATCAATGAGTTCCAGAAACTCGGGAACATCTTATGAAATGAAACAATTGTTTAATCTGTACTTTGAATATTCTCGCGATCTCACGTCATTTATTCACGACCTCCAACGCATAAAACAACCGCCAAATGAATCGCCTTCGTCATTTTTCAATCGCATTCAAATTCACAATGCAAAAATGTACGATTGTGACCGAAAGTCTGCTTTTTCTGTAGAACAGCAACAAGCTCAATCCGGATTACTAGAAACAATGGCAATGAATACACTTTTAACAGGACTCGAACTCGAATGGGTCAAGTCATACGTGCTTCAAATCCAGCTGGTTCATTCGGAGCCCACATTAGCATGGGAAGAGAAATGCAGTTATATTATTTCAAGAATCCAAAAACAAAAAACCAAGTCAGTCTCGCCATCTTGCTATAGTTGTGGTCGTATATGTCACACTTCCAATGAATATCCATCTGAATTTTGAAGAAATCATAGTTAATGCAGCTTTCATCACCCTGTATGGATTGGTAAGTAGTAGCCCATCGCTCCACAAAGTGCCTAGGACTTTTGGAGTGCGAGGAGTCATCTGAATACAACACGTAGTTTTTCATTATCAGGATGACTATGAGTCTGAAAAGCTATTTTCTGATATCTAAGAATGCTGGATATTTCACGATAATTGTCAAGGGAATCTGAAAAAATTTCACTGCCGCCAAAGACATTCTTTGTCGGTTCGTTGAGTTCAATGTTATTGGAATTAAAAAGTGAATTCACTGTAACCCACTTATTTTTGTCTCTTACAGTGATAGGGGAGACATTTTGTCTTCTGATCGTATGTAGAATCTGTTCCGTCGGCAGTTGGCTAGACATGTCAGTTTGATCCATGTTGATGTCACCTGTCGCTATAGTTTGGTTATTAATATTGTTATTGGTGGCTTCGAAGAATCCATGTGGGTGTCAGTGTCTGTCATGTTTCATAAGTTTCCAAAACTATTCGAAATCTCAATTGGAGCTTTTTTTGCAAATATACATTATCACTTTATCACTTATATTTCTCATTCACATCACAGGACAGCACGTATACTGTAAACCACATCCACAAAACGAATAAACTCCTAGCAACTACTCCGGTTTTCCTTCTGGCAGGGTCATGAAGTCCATCACGAACGATGAGATTTCCCAAACGGAATACCGTGTCTTGATATTCACTGAATCCCGGAGTTAGTGTGCATGTTTCTCCTCTACAGCTTCCAACAATTCAATAAGCCTCATCGCCTCTTCCAGAAATACCACCCAGGCGGCCACCGCTGGCACCACCACCACCACTACTGTACTTCGGAGATTTGAATCACCTTTAGGAGCTGGCAGTAAACAAAAAGGGTTATTTTTGTCTACTGCTATTGTCTACTGCTGTCTACTATCGCCTGTGGCCACTATTGATTTCGTTAGACAAAAGCAAACAGTTTTCTACACTGAAAATTAAAAAACAAGAAAACCATACAATTTTCCCTAGTAAAAGTCCAACAGTAGTCTACTCTGAAAATACAAAAATAAGTTATCCAAACTTTAATGTTACCCTTCTGATACTGGAAGATTTTCCCCAAACTATAGGCGATTTTTCGGTGTAAGGCTACCTAAATTATTTAATATCGAAATTTTCTTCTGAGAAGATATACCAACCAACCGATTTCAGCGTTCTGGTGGATCCAACCTCATATTTTTGTTACGGATGCTCTCAGGAAGTTTATATCAAAAAATTCCCCATCAAAATCTGTCTTGTATTTCATATTTGATGAATTTCATTCAAATTTTATATGAATCATATCGTGGTACTATCTTGTTCAATTTGTACTGAGATGGATAATCAACCCATTTGTAAAAGTTTGACAGATCCATACTTGAAACTTCAGTATATTTCGATGTCCCTTTCACAGCCCATGTAAAAACTGGAAAGTCATGAAGCTTATTTCCCATTCGTTTCATGGATAATTCAACCTTATGGTGAAATGAATCAGCTGCCATAAATGTATGGCCCAGCTCAAAATATTTTAGTTCAATCACATCGGCATTTATATCATTGGAATTAATGATATAAATTGAAAAGGAAAACAACGCCCAATTTTTATTTTGGGCGATGCAGTTGTCTAACCATAACGTTATCTGAGACACATCCCTCTTAGTTAAAAAAAACTATTAAATGTGCTTATTAGCTCCTCTTTGTTTCGCCGAAATAAAGCTTCATGCCAGAGGGCCGCAAATACATTGGAGTTAGGTTGCTTTTTACCATTTGGTACAAAGCTCTCATTATACACTGTTATTCTGTTTGTGAAAACGGCATTTTTGAACGTCTCCAATATTGGAAAAATTATTACCTTTTCAAGATCGGCGCAGTTGATTACTTTACCAACATCTTCAGTTTTCTCCACATCTTCTCTGTATTTTTCTCGGGCTTTCGTGGCTTTGTCGATGTGTACATTCCACTAACTGCAAATATCGCAGTCAGGAATCAGATTTCCTTTTGTGTGATTTGGGTCATGTAGCGTGAGCTCCTCGCATAACTCACACTCCTCGTGACCTAACTTAACAATTAAAATATCAAGTTATTTGGCGACTGTCCTATATTTTTCATAAGAGCATTGAAAGTTTGAATTTTTTGCTACAAAATCTGTAAACATGGTTGTAAAGTTCAAGTCACTGGAAAGATACAAACGGTTGGGCGCATGTTCTCGACGATAGTGAGAGATGGTCGGGTTGAACGATATATGGGTACGTATCACTTCGTCGATTTTATTATGTGGCTGTCCTCTATTTCTTCCATCTTCCAAAGCCACCATGTGGTTCTTAGCACGTTGCATTACATTACGTAATACTTTATCGTTATTTTTTTTCAACCCTGAGGTAGTTAAAAAAAAAACTTTACACACTTTTTGTAAAGTGCCATTTTTGTCTTTTAACGAATATCTGAATGATTTTTACCTTCGGTGATTTTCGATGTGTGCCGTTGTTCGTTGCTTTTCGGGTAAGGTTGATGTATGATGAAGAATGAATGATTTTTGTTGTTGTTTTGGCATTCCCCAATATTCAGAATTGATAATTATCCGTTGGTGTTCTGATATTACTTTCTTACACACCTTTCCACAATTTTCTGTGCAAGATTCTTTCAAAACACCATGAAGTTGGGCTAGTGCGGCAGATTTTTGCTTCTTCCTTTCTTTCTCAGATAACGCGTACCGCTTCCTTTTCTGAATTGTCTCTTTTTTCGTTAGTTCATTTTCATTAGTTATAGAAATATTATTATTTATAAAATTATCTGAACTTACAGCTATTACTGCAGTAATAGTAGCGTACTGATTTTCATTACTATTACTTTCATTCATAGTTGAGGATACTCCCACACTGGATTCTGGCAAGGTTAAAATTTCTTCGTCTGACACCTCTTGATTATGGCATGAACCATGCTCGCTATCATTATCATCACTTGGTATATAATCTGGATCATTATTCGAAGTAGATATATTGGGTTCTTTGTCTTCAATTGTTTTGAAACGTTCCTTTGTTTGCTTGTTCAAAGTTAACATCAACATTTTCTTTCCTCAGGATTCCTCTATTGCTCAAGACTGAAATGGAAAGTGGATAATTGTACAACACTAATAATACTGGTCTACATAATTTTTTAGAGGCGTATTTGCTTCCTGAGTGCGGACCTGTTACTAGACAAAAGCGAGCAAATTCATTTTTTAGGTTATGTCTTAGTTGTACAAGATAACAAATTTACTAAAATTGACAAATCATTAGAATTGCACCAAGAAAGTACTACTCATTATAATATAGTGAAATCTATAAACACTTACCTAATTATATCACCCCACTTAATGTTATTCGTCTACAGAAACAGAACTTTACTGCAAACTCGTGAACAGGAAGACTAACGGCTAACATTCACGCCCATGTACTCCGGATGTTTATGCAAACGGTGGAATATCCTAAGCAAATAAGACGTTTGTCAGAGATGCGCCCATTTCGCTTACCACGACTGAGTTACATCTAAATAGCTTAAGATTTTTGGTGATTTTGGATATACGTCTATTTTCATCAATGTTTTTGAAGGCTTAGCACGATGAGATCCGGCCAAATTTCTTATTAAAATCAATAAGTAGGTTATAAGGAGTCTGAGCAAGTAAAATCTAAAATTCGTAAAAAATTGAGATACGCCCTTTGGGCTTAGGACGGCAGTATGGTACAAGAATACTTCCGGATCTTCGGAAGCCTTTCTGGCACTTTCTATTATTGAGCAACATCTGGCGCTGTTTACTACTCACAGTACAGGGCCGGACTTTTCAAATCAGAAATTCAACGATTATATTCCCACTAATAACGATTACTATACTGATAGGAATCAAAGTCATCAAAATGTGTAATGCAACCAATACGATCAAACACAGATGCTAGATGACTCCACAACTCATCACGATTTCCTGTCACTACCGAACACAAACCAACAATTACCAGAAATCAACCAATCGATAGACCCAATATGGGAAATTCCAGTCCCTGAACATCGAAGATTATCATCCAGATTGTTTTTCCTCGTCCCCTGGGATACGGGAACAAGAGAATAGATCCCAGGTATGATCTGCCCGCCGTGAGAGGCTAGTAAAAGATCAATCCCAAGCCAAGGTTTGAGACATCGTGCCAAAGACTGAGTGACTGAGTGAGGGTTCAATATGCGATGCCCTGAGGTCACAAGACAACACCCTTCTATAACCTTTGCCTAACCGGCGCATGCGGGACTCTGTGCCGGCGGACGGATCCTCGTTCCAGCTCCTGAGAAGAAGTATGAACCAATAAACTGTAAAACAAAAACGGAAGAACTGAAGGCAGAAACAAGCACGGAAACAAGAAAACAAGAATACGGAAAAGGGGCGACGGATAGGGTGCGAGTTAATTTTCATCGTCAACAAAGGTAACAAAATCGCTGGAAAGCAACACATCAGGACCGTCTGCTATATGAGGCCATACATAGTACCCAACATCATAATATGGTTGGGACTCCTGTTCAGAGGAGAGCGTTGAACAGTAGTTCAGCAGTTAGAATAGGTATAAATGTCTTGCAAGTGAATCTGGGGCATGCGAAGGCTGCACACGACTTAGCATATGTGAAAATGAATGAGATAAGTGCGAACCTGATGGTTGTCCCAGAGCCTAATTTGGCGCTCACGGCCCTGTACGTATAAGTCCGGAACACAGAAATCGGGATCTCTAAAACGACAGGTGTACGGATGCGTAGCAGTATGCTGGAATGAGGTGACATTAGTTGCGTGCTACATATTGACCAATATTCCCCTTGAAGCTTACAAGAGAAAAGTAGACGCCATAGGGGCTTCTGCAAACGCTTTCCCAGGCTCAGTCATTGCGGGAGACATAGATGCGAAATCCCCCTATGGGCTGCCTCCCGAAATGTTGCGGAAGGAAAATAATGAAGAGAATGGCTAGCTGAGAGAAACTCAACTGTACTCAACTCGGGCGAGCCAACCTTCGTGAGGGAAGGATCAGCGACACATATCGATTTCACATGCGCGTATGGGGATTGCGGGTAGAGTGCGGAACTGGATGGTATACGAGGACGAACTTTTCACCTTCCACAAGGTCAAATATTTCGAGGTCAGCACTACAGGGAAGCGCTACCATGAAAGGAAGCGGGACGATCTCGACGTCGACAGTGTCGCCGGGCTCCTTGCACGTCTCTGTACCGCCATCGTACAGAGAAGTGCCAAGGAAATGACGAGCTTGCCAGGACCTTGTGAAAAACCATGAGGAGGGCGACTTGGTACAATGGTAGGGTGGTGTACACCGTTCCTCACTGGTGGTCCGCAGATATCGAGGACCTAAGGAAACGATGCCTGTGGGTCAAGAGGAGGCTGGAAAGAGTGAACCGAAGAGGGTGCAGAGAGATCAAAAGGCTCATCAGGAGCGTGAAAAGATACTGCTGGGTAAACCTGTGCAACAAGTATAAGAAAGAAGTATGGGGAGATTGTGCAGCAGCTGCGAGTGCTCTCGCCTCATGAACCTTGAACAGAGAAGTGAAATTCCAAGGCGGCTGTTCCCAGAGAGAGGTATATGAGCGGGTGGACCACGGGCATATTGACGAATTCAAAGGAGACGAGCTACTGGTGACCGCGTCCAGGATCAAGGCCGGTAAGGCACCTAGACTAGACTTTTCACCTCCAGACGATAATACCTCGCGATTTCCCCAGAATACTGCTACGAGAGCAGTCTCTCCCGAGGAGTGTCAAAGAAATTGAACTAGTGATAATTCTCGAAATGAGCAAACCCGAGTGCAGAGTTTAGATTGTATTGGTGAATTATATAAACGGATGATCCTCGAAAGGTAACTAGATGAGCTGGAGCGAGTGGAAGCCATCTCGGAATTTCAATACCAATTCTGGACCCGGAGGTCTACAGTACAAGCTGTGGAGTGGATTAGCTAAAGGTCATTCACTATGGTTGGTTCCGTAACGTTCTGGATATTTCGGGGTTTTTTTTATGGTCGGAAGCTCAATGCAGTCACGGTCAATGATGCATATCCTATGCCTCCTATCGATAGTATCTTGATGAAATTACGGGATGCTTGGTATCTCACCTCCATTGATTTGGATAAGGCTTTCTCCCAAATTCCTTCAGAGGAATCGTCTAGACCTTAGACCGTTTTTGCAGTGTTTGGTAGAGGTCTCTTTGAGTTCACTGTTTCTCCCTTTGGTTTGAGCAATAGTCCGAAACTTATGGCACGTTTGATGGATATCGTTATTGGACCATCTTCGGCTCCATTTTGTTTCGTTTATCTTGATAGCATCATCGTGGCCACTCCTAGTTTCGATCTTCATGTCAAAACCTTGAAGGAGGAGTTTCTTCGACTTAAACATGCCAACCTCACGGTAAATTTGGATGAGGGTGAATTTTGCAGACTCTCTCTTGTTTACCCGGGTTTTCTTGTAGACCAACAAGGCTTGAGGACAGATCCCGAGGAAATTTCTGCTATCGTTAACTATCCTACTCCCGAAAATACCACTGAAATCAAAAGGTTGATAGGTCTCGTCAGTTGGTATCGGCGATCCATTAAAGATGTTTCTTCTATTTGTTCACCCATATCTGATCTTCTCCATGGTCGAAAGAAAGGTCAACCCATAACTCGGACTCCAGAAGCGGAGAAAGCTTTTTCAGAAATTGAATCTCGTCTCACTTCAGCTCCTGTCTCGATTTCACAAAGCCCTTTGTGATTCAGTGCGATGTTCCAGAAGCTATTTTGTATCAAGAATGTGACGGTGTCGAACAACCTGTTGCTTATGCAACTAAGACTCCTACTACTTGTCAGCGTAAATATACAGTCCCTAAGAAGGAGCTGTTAGCTGTCATTTTTTGTATGGAAAAGTTCCGAAGCTATATCGAAGGAACCAAGTTCACTATTGAAACCGACCATGCCTCCCTTACCTATCTTCATAACTTATCTAACCCTTCTGGACGTTTGACTGGATATGCCGTGAAACTTTCTCAGTTTGACTTCACTATTAAGCATCGGAAAGGTTCCTTCAATGTATTGGCAGATTCCTCATCTCGTTCGGTTGCCGAAATTTCCGTTATCGATGCCTCAACTTTCCAGCCGGATGCATGGTATACCTCCATGATCCAGAAAATCAAAAAAACTCTGGAAGCTTATTCCTCATTCCGTGTCGAAAACGGTGTTATCTAAACATTCCTTTTCTCACCACAATCTAGTTAGTAATCTAACTGATTGGAAAATAGTTGTACCTTCTGTCAATCGGCATGAAATTTTCAAATTTCATCATGATAACGAAACTGCTGCCCATTTAGGGATATCAAAAACTGTTTCTCCCATCTAAAAATTATATTGCTGGCCAAAAATTCGCAAAGATGTCCATAGGTATGTTAGGAAATGTCCTGTTTGTGCTGCATGCAACAGTTTGGATTTACCTCGAGCGGGTCATATGGGATCTTACAAAAACGTAAATTTTCCTTTCCAATGTGTTTCTGCAGATTTGTTAGGTCCTTATCCTAGGTCCAAAAATGGTAACCAATATGTTTTTGTTTTCGTAGACTGGTTTACCAAATATGTCTTGGTTCATCCAATGTCCAAAGCTATCTCAAAAAATATCGTAAAATTCATTGAAAATGAAGTATTTCTTATCTATGGTGGGCATCAAATTTTTATTGTGGACAATGGAAGCCAATTCGTTAGCAAATAATTTTAAAAGTTGATGACTGATTATCGAGTTCAAAAGATTTGGTATAATACCAAATATCACCCTCAAGTTAATTTTGCTGAAAGAGCTAATAAGGTGATAGTCACATCCATTGGCTGTTATATTCATGATAATCATAAAACATGGGATTCTTTTATCTATAAAGTTGCTCAAGCTATCAGATTAGCAAAACATGATGTTACTGATTATTCTCCAGCTTTCTTAAATTTTGCTAGAAACGTTCCTATCACAGGAGATTTTTATGGCAAAATTTCAGAAAATGAAAATAACATTATTTCTTTCACTGAGAAATCACAGTGAATCGATGATATTCAAGTACTTTCAGAATTGTTTGTTGATGTTCGTGAAAAGTTACATCTAGCTTATATTGGAAATGCTCGTCAGTATAACTTGAGAAAACGAGAGCTGAAATTTCATGTCGGTGACAGACTTTGGAAGAAAAACGTTACTCTTTCTTTAGCTCCGAATAACTATTCCACAAAATTGGCTCCCAAATTTATACCTTGCATTTTTTCTAAGGTTATCTCTAACTTGAGCTTGAAGACATGGACGGCAAAGACTTTGGACGTTGGCATGTTAACGATCTGAAATCCGCTTTTGTTGATAACGATTCAAAATTATCTGATGAAAAATATTTCAGTGCTGGGTCCGAAGGTTCAGGCGACTAAATATTCTCCTCTTAACTTCTCGAGAGATAGCATACTCCTCCTTCATCTTTTCTGTGGTAGTATTGATATATCTTATCTATTCTTAGGGCTCCGTGAGAGGGGCTTGAGAATTCTTTCACCATGGCATTTACCAGATGTTGAGTGAAAGTCTCAAAATTGCCACTTTCAGAATTCATTTCCATCTTAGACTTCTATTCTTAGGGCTCTGTGAGAGGGGCCTGAGAATTCTCTCACCATGGCATTCACCAGATGTTGAGTGGAAGTCTCAAAACTGGCCAATAACAAGAAAATCTTTCAACTTTTGATTTCTATTCTTAGGGCTTTGTGAGGGGCTTGAGAATTCTCTCACCATGGTATTTACCAGATGTTGAGTAATAGTCTCAAAACTGGCCACTGACAAGACACATTCCAACTTGTGATTTCTATTCTTAGGGCTCTGTGAGAGGGGCTTAAGATTTTTCTGAATCTTTCGGTTTAGTACTCGTCTACTATTGAGTTGAGTATCGATACACCTTATTACCTTGCCTTATATTTGCAGTAACTCATCGTTCAGTTGTCAAAGTCAACCTTCAAGGAAAAAGTGTATATGTTGATGTAGAATGTAGCAAAGAGGGTTCACTAAGGTTGTACTTTGAGGAAGTGTTTATTTTTTGGTAATTCCTGATGGAAACTTGTACTTCCAGAAAGAAAACCTCGTCAACACCGTAAGTGAGAGATTGATTTTGAATCATTTTTGCGGTTTTTTTGTAGTTTCTTCAATTTGAATTTATACAAAATTACTTTGTCTTTCGTGAAATCTGGTTACGGACTACATCAATGTATTTCACTTGTCATTTCCTTTCCGTTTCTTATCTTCTCGTGGCTTTATTAGAAAATCGGATCTAAAACTGGAAATGATGAATTTCATTTCGTTTGAGATAGTCTAATAATGTCTTATCGTATCGTATCGTTGCCGTATCAGACAATTGGATCTTTGACTGGAGATGATGTATTTTATTTCATTGGGGATTGTCTAGTGATATCGTATCGTATCTTACCGTATTAAACATTTGTATCTTCGACTGGAGGTGATGGATTTCACTTCGTTTGAGATTGTTTAATAACTTTCCAGTGGAACATCAAATTTCTTGATGATACCTTCTTTTTAGGTAATAGGTTTTGATGTTTCACAATTTTGGCAACATATCGTGGTTACTGTAATGACGCAGCTAGGGTGCTAATGTCCATTCGTTGGTTGAGTTTGAATCTCTCATCTGCTCATCTTATCTACCTCATCTTTTCTCTTATCTGTTTAACTTATTTCTTTATCTTATCTGTGTCTTTTTTTTGGCTTATTCATAATTGAAATGGGGCAAATTAAAATTTTTGAAGGGACTCGCTTTTGTTGGGTGCGTGCATAGTTCGGTCTGGCTGTTGTTTTTTTTTTTTGACAGGATCATCAGAAGGGAAGGTATTGGAGGGTTGTATATCGCAAGTCCTGAGTCTACGGGTGACTTCAGATCTAGATGCAACTACTGTGCCGACCTCAGTTCGACTGGTCTGCTTAGGCTGAGGACTTGCTCGAAGTGGCAAAAACGGGAACATTCCCGTCCTTTTTTGGCATTTTGTATCGTGAACCATGAATTCATTTTTCGTTTGGTGACGCTGTAGTTACTCCAGTTGTAGGTGACAGCTGGTAAAACCAAAATTGATTATATTTCGTATCGGTATCAGTTTGTTTCATCAGGTTTGTGCTGAATGGGGCCTTCTTTGTCCTGATTCGGTAGGATCGGTGGTTGTCTCGAGTAATCTGGAGACGAGTGGTTATGGGTGTTTCCCAACGGCGCAGCACCTAATACCTTGCAGCGACGAGGACACTTTGGCTGAATTGTTTGGGAGGACTCCAGTTACACGGTTTCTGGGCCTGGATGCTGTCATTCATCGCAACCATTTTTTCCCTTCGTTCATTTAGTCTGTTGTGGAAACAGAGAATTGAAGTTTCAGCTCGGTAAATGCTTCCATTTACTCATTTGAATTTTTTTAAATTCATCTTTTCCTTAACTCATTTAGTTTGCCAGGAGTGTAACGAGTAGAAGCTTAAGCTTTGTAAATGCTATAATTTACAGATATTTTGATTTGAATCAGTATGCAGGGCTGTTGGAAGTAAGGATTGGGTTTTGAACACATTTGATAGCCTGCCTATTTAGCTTCCTTTTTTCCCTGTTCACAACCTTTACCTAATTCCTATAGAGTCAGTGTACCTGGGAATTTATAGCATTTCAGAATTTTTTATAGTTACTTTAAATACCTGATTTCAGTTGCAAAAGGATGAAAATTTGTAAACTTCTAGGTTTCCAAATTTTCACACCGGGTTGTGGTGGTTTGTAACGAATTTTTCGTTACTTTCTTATACATAATCAATTTCTAATAATGTTTCCGGTTATCTTTATGGTGGTGCAAGTCAGTAGTCACTGCTCAGGTCATAAACTGCAATACTGCGATCTTTATTATCGATCCTTGAAAATATGATCATGAGTTCGTAATTGAAATGACCTTTGAAATTTGAAATTGAATGACCTATTGCTGTTAAAATTGGTGGAGTATAATTATTTACTTTATTTTGCAATCAATGTTGTAGTTGATTAACATATTTCTCTGCTTTTAATTTCTTGTAATATTCAAATTCTTGGATGTATTGCATGGTAATTGTTGAAGGTCACGTATAAACTCTAGACAGTCAGATTTACGTCACCTTCGAAATTATCAGTAAATGTCCCATTAAATAATCTACATATTATTTGATATCTTACATATCGTAAATTCCCTTTGACTAATTCCTATCAAGGTTGATTTGTGTCTTTGAATTAAGTGGAGGAAAAATCAAATACATATATTTCGGCCATTTTGGCAAGCATTTATCGTAGAATCCATTCAGAAGATTGGCGACTATTATTTTGGAAATCAGTTCTACGCTTTTCCCATACTTAGGTACCAGATAATTGGGAATTTCGAGTGGACTAGCGCTAACCTCACAGTACCAGAGGATTATCACAAGGATTCCGATTGCAAAGGGTGTATTCGACTATTCTGAGACAGTTATGCAGTTACCTCATGGGACAGCCCTCCAGTGAGCATGTTTCTTTTATTTCATAACTATACGTTAATGAGATAATGTTGGTTTTCTCTTGAGAAAAAAATTGCTTCTATAGAGGCTTAACTGGTTTTACTTGTCTCAGAACACTCGATTGCTAATATATTCCTCAAGCATAAATTTTGATTCACATTTAGCAAGTTCCTCTCATCGTTTTACTTCATTCAATTCACAGTGAGGGTTATTTTTGTTTTGGTCGTTGAAGAATCAATTCATTTCAGTTACTACCTTGTCGCCAAGAGCTGGGGTATTCATTCAATTCTTTGAGAATTACCTGGCCTATCGATTTGAAAAGGGAATTTGTCGTCCTATTTCAAAATATCTCTGAAAATTCTTCGATAGAAAGAATTATCTAACTTTATCTTTATCTAAGAGAGTTGTGCCCACTGGACGACGTGTGGTCTCCCTCATCTGTTCTTAACCGAATAGTATACTTTTGCTCTAGTGCCTGATTAGTATTTTGGTTCATAATGCTATATTTTCCTTCGATACTCGCTCTGAAATAGTTTATTTTTACTCTGGCAACATTTAATTATATTGCGTTAAAATACTATATTTTTTCTCTGGCAACCTTCAGAGTATTTTATCTTCACAATATTATATTTTTTCTCTGGCAACTTTAGAGTATTTTCTCCTTTCAATACTATATTTATACTGCGGCAACATTTAAGTACATCGCTTCAAAATACTATATTTTTTCTCTGATAAAGTCTAAAATAAATTTTTATATTTCTTTTCAAATACCTTTACTTATTAAATTTTTTTGGACTCTTCTGGTACATTTAATCACCTTATCAAAGCTTATTTTTTTTCAAAATTCACCTGAATTTTAACATTACCTTTTGGGTGAGGTTTGTTCAGTTCTGTTTTGGATTTTGCTCATTCTCAATTTTTTAAATGATTGAAATTAACTTGGGAATTTAAATCCAGAATAGCAGATTTGATTTCTATTATATTTGTTCTTTCACTGTAATCTTCCAGTCTTATATATGGACTGAGGCATTTTTTCCTTGTATGCTATAATTTGCATCTATCTTCTGTCTCTAGAATAAAATTTGAATCATAAAAACTTGAGGTTCAAAGGATATCCTCCGTTCTCCTCCATTTTGTACAAATTTTTATTCCTATCATCTTCCTTGCATGATATATACCACGGAGTGAAGTCACCTACTGAGACAGAAGGACTGGTACTCTAGGAGGTCATATAGCTCGTCAAATTCAGCCTGGTCCGTGAAGATGAAATTAATTTACGCCAACAAGGGGGTCTAAGACCAACAGATACCCACCCTAGACCAGATTCGTCGTCGCACCGCTGAGACAGGATTTGTCGTAGTAGTGCTGAGACCATCTTCGTGAAAATCAGCCTTCTACATCTCCCTCCATTGAAGACCTTCGCAGGTATATACCGTATCATCATCGTCTAGAGGAATCTCACATATTTGTAGATGTTCAGATTTTATTGGAGTCAAAATTTTCAATGTACATGTAATTTTTAAATTTTTCCATTGAATTTTTTTTCTACTCTTCAAGTAACATTGTTCAAAGTTTTTCATCATCCAATCAATGTTATGATTCTTAGTCTGGAATGAATTTGTTGAGTTGATTTCTTGCATATTTATTTGCGTTTCCATACAAGCTAGGTGACATTCATTCAGTAAATTTTTGTTTATCTTTGGCTTTTGTCTTTAGCAAGCCTGGCGCCCAACTCTTGAACTAGTCAAGTTAATTGATGTATAATTTTTTTAGTGGCCCAATTTGACAAACTAGGGAAAGTCATTAATTGAACCTTACTCACGGTCTAACCGTATCAATCTGAGCAGCCTATCAGCAAAATTATTTCACCTTCTTGAATTTGAATCAGACACTTCAAATTTGGGGTTCAAAAATAAAGGGTATCACAACATATAACAAATATTGAATGAAATGCATTACAAAGTTGATCATGATCTGAAGTACTGAAATAGTTTAAATAATAAATATCAGATTTGTGCATTTGAAACAATTTTTTCAGTTCATTTTTGAAAATGTTCAGTGTTGTGCTAATTTAATTGAATTTTGTAATTCAATGAACTTATCAAAAACATTTTAAATCAAAGAGTTTTTATGATTTATTCTATTAATATATAAATTACTAATATTTCGAGTAAATTGGTGGTGGTCATGATTGAAAACAATGTACTGTACGAATATCATGGAGGGAAAAAACAGAAATAGATTTTCAATTTAAAACATTAAGAATAATATTGATAGAAGTATCCCCACCGCACTTCACAATATCCTCATACTACGATTCTGAAGTTTTTGGAGTCAAGATAATTTATTCGGATTGGAGAGATATAGGATAGAGAAACAGTAGTTGAAGTGTGGCTGAACAATTGTCTTATGAACTGTATTCAAAGAATAAGTTCTTTGATTTTTTTTTATGAATATAATCAAATTGATCATCAATTGATGAACTGTATTTGGGATCCCAGATATTTAGTTGTGTTCACTATTTCAATTACTTCATCATCAATATTGAGATTAATATTTTTACGTCTATTAGACTGTATTTAAATTTGGTAGTGATTATCATTGCCTTTGTTTTCAATACGTTCAGACTGAGTTTATCCATTCTCAAATACTTGCTGACACTTGCTAATGTAGTATCAATTCTTTTTATTACAATTTCTGAGTTCTCATGAGTGCATGCCAATAGTGTATCATCCGCAAATAAGTTCACAGATTCAAAATCAACAAACAATGGCACGCCATTCGATTAAAGTGGACCCAGAACACTACCTTGGGAAACTCCATCATCATTTGCAATTCCACAGGTGTATACTGGGTGTCAACGAATCTATTAGACAAATCATAACTTCTAGAATATTAGGTGTATCGATATGCATTTGGTATGGGTGAATGGTATACGAAGAGGAAAGCTTCCGCATATTTTCCACTTTCCGATCATTTCCTGTTCCACTGATTCTCCGGTTTTGAATTCTCAAATGGAAAACATACAGGGTGTTCCATTTTTTGATTCTGGGACAATTCTGTCTAATATTTTCGTGTCTACTATTTTTCAAATGACGACCATTTTTTGACAAGCACTTCCCGAAAAAATGATTACGATACTAATTTATTTGCGATTGGATTGAAAATAAGAATATAAATTGAATATTACTAAGGAAAATTCTGGATAATAATTTATTTACTTTTGTCAAGTGTGCCATGGAGAGCCATGATGCATAATATTTCTCAGTGATTTTTATCAAGTCTTCTTTGGAAAACAAAACACTCACCTTGGTAATGACAGTGACATAAACTTTATGAGGACAGTAAAAGTTTCTTAATTTTCGTTGAATTTCAGTTTAATTGTTCTTCAAAATAATGTATACTCAAAGTGAAGAAGTGTATATGTTATTAATATTTGGAAAATGTCATAGACATTCGAAGAATGCTGCTGAGTTGTATGGTCAGAGATATCCCAATCGGCAACATCCAGCCCATCAGTATTTTCCGTATCTTGAGAATCATTTTAGGCAAGAAGGAAATCGAGAGGCGGAACAGAGGTTTATCATAAATGAAGAGACTGAGATTACCGTTCTTGCTATGGTTGAGGTTGATAAAATGGGTTCATTGAGCGAAACTAGTCAAGAAATGCAGATAAGTCATAATTCAGCAAGAGAAATACTGAAAAAGCACGGATATCGAGCATTCAAATATCCGTTACATCAACATTTGTATGTTAACGATGGCAATTGACGGGTAGTGTTTTGTGATTGACCGCTCCAAAATCATAGAGTTAACCCAAATTTTATCAACTTTATTCTATTTTCCGACGAATCACGATTTACAAATAATGGTATGTTCAATAAGCAAAATATCCGGTACTGGGCCCAAGAAAATCAACATGCAATGGGAGAGGGCAATTTTTAAGAAAGGTTTGCCGTCAATGTCTGGGCTGGTATCGTTGGAAACAGAATAATTGTGCCAATATTGTTTTAGGGTCAGTGAAAGGGTTAGGTACTCAGGTTTTCTCAAGAATGAAATCGCGGATCATCTAAATAATCTACTTTTGGCAGTTTCACAGTGAATTTACTTACAAAAAGATGAAGCACCTCCTCATAATACCAGAGAAGTTCCTAATTACTTAATAAAGCATTTCAATAATAAAGTTATTGCAACCAATGGTCCAGTACGGTGGCCTGCCCGCTCACCGGATCTAACTGTGCTCGTTTCCTTTTCATTTGGGGATATGGTGAAAAATTGTTTACTATGCAACAGCCCCAGCCACTCTTGAAATTTTAGGAGAAATAATGCTACGGGCATTCAGAAGTATACTGCCTCAAATGTTACGAAACGTGTTGAGAGAAACAATTGAACGAGCTGAAATGTGTTTTGAATAGGGAGGAATGCACTTCGAAAATTCACTGCAGTGAAAGTAAATACATTATTATCCATGGAACACTCAACAAAAGTAAGTAAATTATTATCCAGTATTTTCCTTAGTAATATTTAATTTATGTTTTTATTTTTAATCCAATCGCAAATAAATAAGTATAGTAAGATTCGTAAAAAAATCATCTTTTCGGAAAGTGCTTGTCAAAAAATGGTCGCTATTAAAAAAATAATAGTTAAACACGAATATGTAGAAAAGGGAAACATTCTCAATTGAATATTGATAGAAAGATTTTTCTGTGAATTGAAAAATCCACGATTAAAATGAAGTTATTTTTTGTGAATGTCTAACAGAAAACAACTACTTCCCCGGCTAAAGCCACGCTGGAGATTGAACTACATCTGATAGATATTCTGAAAAGGCCCTATTTCAAAAGAAAAAATCTGAAATTGAAAATTTGCATTTTCATTCAGATAGTTATTTGATTTTCTATTCCAGTCTTAATTAGGAACTCATAAAGATGAATGAGGCAAAGAAGAATGTTTTTCAAAAGAGAGTACCCACAAGAAATCATTCGTAACATTGACGCAGGAGAGACATCGCATTCACTAGGTCTTCAATACATTTTTGTCGACGAAAATCTATTTCACGCTTCCACGATCATCAGGAAGACCGGAAGAAATGGGAAACACATTTTCAAGAAGCAACCACTTTGCAAAGATGGAAAAAGTTAGAATCATTTCTTTGGAGAGACACTTTTGAAATTAGTGTTTTCTGACATAAAACCTGTCATGGGGTATGATAGATTGATTTGTTGAAAATATAAACAGGATGTTCATAAAATCAGATGTGGAATCATCTGTGACTGAAAGATAAACTTCTAGTCACTATCTTCCAACGTCAAAATAACCTCTTGTGGGGTATTCATGTGAAAAGGAAACATTCTCAATTGAATATTGATAGAAAGATTTTTCTGTGAATTGAAAAAATCCACGATTAAAATGAAGTTATTTTTTTGTGAATGCCCAACAGAAAAACAACTACTTCCCCGGCTAAAGCCACGCTGACATTGAACTACATCTGATAGATATTCTGAAAAAGGGCCCCATTTCAAAAGAAAAAATCTGAAATTGGAAAATTTGCATTTTCATTCAGATAGTTATTTGATTTTCTATTCCAGTCTTAATTAGGAAACTCAAAAGATGAAATGAGGCAAAAGAAGAATGTTTTTCAAAAGAGAGCACCCACCAGAAATCATTCGTAACATTGACGCAGGAGGACATCGCATCTACTAGGTCTTCAATACATTTTTGTCGACGAAAATCTATTTCACGCTTCCACGATCATCAGAAGACCGGAAGAAATGGAAACACATTTCAAGAAGCAAATCTTACCTTTGCAAAGATGGAAAAGTTAGAATCATTTCTTTGGAGAGACACTTTGAAATTAGTGTTTCTGACATTAAAACTCGTCATGGGGTATGATAGATTGATTTGTTGAAAATATAAACAGGATGTTCATAAAATAATGGATCACCACTGAAAGATAAACCAGTCACTATTTTCACGTCAAAATAAGGGTTTGTTGAAAGGCATCCAAAATATTGATAGAAAGATTTTTTGAATTGAAAATTCACGATTAAAATGAAGTTTTTTTGTGAATGTCAACAGAAAACAACTCTTCCCTCGCCACGCTGACATTGAACTACATCTGATAGATATTTGGCGCCCTATTTAAAAGAAAATCTGAAATTGAAAATTTGCATTATTCGATAGTTATTTGATTTTCATTCCAGGCTACTGGGAACCATAAAGATGAATGAGCAAAGAAGAATGTTTTTGGGTCCACGAAATCATCGTCATTGACGGGGACATCGCATTCACGCTCATATTTTTCGACGAAAATTATTTCGCTTCAATCATCAGGAGACCGGAAGAAATGGAAACACATTTTAAGTTACTTAAAGATGAAAGTTAAATCATTTCTTTGGAGACACTTTAATCCAGTTTTTCTGACATAACCTGTCATGGGGGGTGATAGATGATTTTCGAAAATATAAACAGATTCATAAACAGAGTGGAACACCCGCGACTGAAAGATTTAAACTTTGTATTCATCGTCGATAACTGTCGTGAGGAAAATTTCAACCGAATATTGATAGATTTTTCTGTGAATTGAAATTCACGATTAAAATGAAGTTGTTTTTGCAAAGTCTAACAGAAAACACTTCCTTTCGCCACGCTACATTGAACACACCGATAGATATTTGAGAAGGCCCTAAAGAAAATTGAAATTGAAAATTGGCATTTTCATTCAGAATATTGATTTATTCCACCTAGAACCATAAAGATGAATGAGGCAAAGAAGAATGCTTTTCAAAGAATACCAGAAATCATGTCTTTACGCAGGAAATATTCGGTCTAATACATTGTGCAACATTGCACGCTTCACATCAGGAAGACCGAAGTGGGAAACACTTTTCAGGCAGCAATTACTTTGAAAGATGCGAGTAGAATCATTTCTTTGGAGACACTTTGAAATGTAAACCGTCATGGGGCGATAGATTGATTTGGAAAATAAACAGATGTCATAAATCAGATGTGAATCACTTTCGAAGAAAAACTATCAATCTCATCGTCAAGATAACTTCTGTGGGTATTCATGTTGGGAAACATTTCACTGAATATGTGATAGAAAGATTTTTCTGAATTGATTAAAATGAGTTATTTTGTGAAATTAACAGAAAATTCATTTTGTTCTGACATTGAACTACTCTGATAGATATTTGAAACTCTATTTTAAAGAAAAATCTGAAATTGAAAATTTGCATTTTCATTCAGATAGTTATTTGATTTTCATTCCAGTCTTAATTAGGAACTCATAAAGATGAATGAGGCAAAGAAGAATGTTTTTCAAAAGAGAGTACCCACCAGAAATCATTCGTAACATTCTTCTTTCCTCATTCATCTTTATGAGTTCCTAATTAAGACTGGAATAGAAAATCAAATAACTATCTGAATGAAAATGCAAATTTTCAATTTCAGATTTTTTCTTTTGAAATAGGGCCTTTTCAGAATATCTATCAGATGTAGTTCAATGTCCAGCGTGGCTTTAGCCGGGGAAGTAGTTGTTTTCTGTTAGACATTCACAAAAAATAACTTCATTTTAATCGTGGATTTTTCAATTCACAGAAAAATCTTTCTATCAATATTCAATTGAGAATGTTTCCCTTTTCAAACATGAATACCCCACAAGAGGTTATCTTGACGATGGAAGATGACTAAAAGTTTATCTTTTTAGTCGCAGATGATTCCACATCTGATTTTATGAACATCCTGTTTATATTTTTAACAAATCAATCTATCATACCCCATGACAGGTTTTAATGTCAGAAAACACTAATTTCAAAGTGTCTCCAAAAGAAATGATTCTAACTTTTTCCATCTTTGCAAAGTGAGATTGCTTCTTGAAAATGTGTTTCCCATTTCTTCCGGTCTTCCTGATGATCGTGGAAGCGTGAAATAGATTTTCGTCGACAAAAATGTATTGAAGACCTAGTGAATGCGATGTCTCTCCTGCGTCAATGTTACGAATGATTTCTGGTGGGTACTCTCTTTTGAAAAACATTCTTCTTTGCCTCATTCATCTTTATGAGTTCCTAATTAAGACTGGAATAGAAAATCAAATAACTATCTGAATGAAAATGCAAATTTTCAATTTCAGATTTTTTCTTTTGAAATAGGGCCTTTTCAGAATATCTATCAGATGTAGTTCAATGTCCAGCGTGGCTTTAGCCGGGGAAGTAGTTGTTTTCTGTTAGACATTCACAAAAAATAACTTCATTTTAATCGTGGATTTTTCAATTCACAGAAAAATCTTTCTATCAATATTCAATTGAGAATGTTTCCCTTTTCAACATGAATACCCCACAAGAGGTTATCTTGACGATGGAAGATAGTGACTAAAGTTTATCTTTCAGTCGCAGATGATTCCACATCTGATTTTATGAACATCCTGTTTATATTTTCAACAAATCAACGAATATGTAATTTTTCCAACTTGTCTTATTCGAATCTATCATAATAGTCAATAAAACTTTGCGATTGTAATTTTCTGACATCACTGAGGTCCTCATCATATATATCATGGCCACCTAAATGCAATATTGAGAGTGACTCTAAAAGAATTAAGTAGGCGTAAAAACTTTTTGAAATATCATATTCTGATCCATAATTGTCTCAGAAATCCAAAAATGTTAGAATATACAGGGTGTTCTATTCAAAATCTAAAAATTCAAAACCGGAGCCATTTCAGGTGAAAACGGTGGTTATCGGAAAGTGAAAAATATGCGAGAACTCTCCTCTGCATATACCACTTACCTAGAAGTTATGACTTCTCTAATAGATTCGCTGACACCCGGTATATCAATCACTCTAACACGTTGTTTTCTATTGGTCAAGTAATTAGATAACCAGTTGTACGCTCTGCCCTCTATTCCATATCTATTCAATTTGGCAAGTAATATAGACCTATCAATGGCCTCAGATTATCTTTTGAGGTCAAGGAACAAACTTGAATTTATTTAGGGATAGTTGAACTGATGATTTGCACGAGTGCCTTCGACGGAATCTCGATTGGTTATTTATAAATATATCGTTTTTTCCAACATTTTCGATCAGTTGATCATATACCGCAGTTCCAAGTACCTTCTCAATCGGAGGTAGAGTGTCGATTGGCCTGAATGCGTTCGCTTTGATAGTATGAGGAGTTTTGGGTATATATATATATATATATATATATATATATATATATATATATATATATATATATATATATATATATATATATATATATATATATATATATATATATATATATATATATATATATATATGAATTAGGAGGAGAGGTAGTCCTTGCTGACTAGTTAGGAAAGAGTCTGAGGAATTCTTTGGGGCAGCAGCAAACGCAAATGTACTCTTATAACATTATATTGTCGAAATATTGGAAATATAATGTTATAAGAGTATATTTGTGTATATATATATATATATATATATATATATATAAATATATATATATATATATATATTTGGGGAGGTTTTCTTGGGTTTCGGATTCTTTGAAAACAATGTTTAAGTAGTTCGTAGGAGAAGACGTTTCGTCCCTGGCCGGGGACATTTTCAAATCATTATTTATTTTTTTCATATAAAAACATACTTGCAAAGATACCATATCAGTGTGAAATGGACTCACCTAACAATAATTAGCTGGACCAATATTTTGAAAAAAGGAAAGTTTAAAGACAGCAGATGATTTATTTTCCATAATTATATAATTTTTTTCCTCTTCTTCATTGTGTATAACCGCAAGACTTTTTTGTTGTTCTTTTTCTTCCTTATTAAAATAAAACGTGAGCAATCTGATAGGGAGGCTGGTTGATATGGATGTAAATTATCGTTGGAATGGTACGGTGAAGCGACTTGGGTAGTCGGTGGACGGAAGTTTATGTGGGATTCTACTCTGGTTGTTTAAATTGATGATTTCTTGCTTTTCTGGAGATATGATGTTTGTCGATTCTGTTATAGATGGCGTGATGGACGGTGAATGTAGGTGGTAGTATTTTTCAAACTTTAAAAAATTTATTTATACACAATGAAGAGGAGGAAAAAAATTATATAATTATGGAAAATAAATCATCTGCTGCCTTTAAACTTTCTTTTACTCAAAATATTGGTCCAGCCAATTATTGTTAGGTAAGTCCATTTCATCATTAATATTGTATCATTGTATCAACGAAAAATATATATATATTATAGTTCTCATTGCACCATGATTCCGTTATGTCAATACTCTCGACTATTTCGTTTATGCTTTCTACAAAGTATCTATAAAAGTTATCTGATATTTCGGAGTTATCTTTCAGTGAAATAAAATCTTCGGCTTTTTCAAACTGTATACAATTTGGGAAGTCTATGTCATAACCATTAACTAGCTTTCAAATAGTTTTCCAGTTCGGAGTTATTTCTGTATCTGTCGATTTTTCAAATTAATATTGATCTTTTTTCCTTTTCAACACATCAACATCATTTCTCATTCTCTTGAATGTTTCCCAGTTATATTGTGTATATACATCTGGACAGTTTCTGAAGGCTCTGTATGCTCGATCACGATTTTTGGTTTTGCATTACAATTATTCAATATTTCTTGATGGAGAATTTCAACATCAGTAGGATTCAGTGACCATTCACATGATATCAAGTTGATTTTTATGAGATCCAAATTATTTTTACTGAAATTTCCATATCTTATTGTTTGATTCACTTTGTATGAATATTATTGAAGTTTGCAGTGTTTGTTGAATGATCTGTTATATTTGGATATAAGTGCCCTTGGGCTTGATATCCACTCTCGTTCATTAAGACATCTGTAAGAGTTTCGCTGTGGTTGATAACTCTAGTTGGTCCATTGATTATTTGAGAAATACTATATGTGCTGAAGAGGTTTTTCAATTCAGAAACATGAAAACTATCATCAAAAGTTTAGATTGAAGTCGCCTACTAAGACGCACCAAAGTTTTGTCGAAAATTAACTGTCACAGATACTCTCTAGGTAATCTTAGAATTTGGCATCATACCCTGGAGGTGAGTGATAAAGACATCCGACTAGAATAGGAAAGTTTTCTTCAATTCTCAAAATGTTACACCAGTAGTTTTCTTCTAGTATATAAGATTTATAGACAGAATACTCAATTTCACTTGTTTAATGTATATTGAGACTCCATCTGTATGTCGACTTTTTGAGTCGCAGCGAACTATTCTGTAATTGGGGATTTTCAATCCATTTTTTTCAATATCATTGGTTATTCTGGATTAACTCAGTAATATAATTTTTGGGTTGTAGCAGACTAGACTTTTTAGTAGTTGATCCTTGGTTTTGAGAAGACTTTGGATATTCAGGTATATAATGTCTGTGTTTAATTGTATATTGGAATTATTTTCTACTTTTTTGAAGATTTATTCGGAATTTTGTTGACAATCTATCTAACTGTTTTAGAGTAACCACCGCTTTCTATCAAGTTTTGAAATTCTGCCCTGACCCTTTGATAGTACTCAAGCTGAGCTCCACTCTGGTCACTTAATATTTTTATAGTTAGAACTGTTATGAATCGCTCATTTTTTAGAATATATTTCGCATCATCTAATGATTGGAGTACTATTTTGATAGAGCGGGTTTTGTACTCTACGGGTTAACCTGATCTGAACAGTTCCAAATTGATTTTATTTACATTACAATTTTCGAGAATTTTTTTGACAGCTTCTGTATCCTGAGGAATTCTTTCGGCCTGATTCTCCAACTGAGGTTCATTAATGTCCCAAATGTAGTGGTTTGATGCAAGATTTTGTCGCTCAAGCATTTCACAAATCATATCTTCTTTATCCATTTCTCCAACGCTACTCTGGGGCCTACGTGGCTTTGCAATTTTAATAACTTCAACTTCACTCCTCAGGTCGGGAATTGCTTCCATAAGGGCAGGAACTTGATGGAGACCAGACGAACCGTCTTCACAGAGAAACTGTACTGATCTCCTTTTCAACTGCATACATTTTAATTCAGTGGGGCATAATTCCGATCAAGCAGAATTGCTATGAATGGGTCTCCTAGATGCATTACATTCAAAGAATGGTTCATGTTCCTCACATTCTACTTCGCATTTGGAACATCTGGCTAGCATGGTTGAAAATTCAGGAGAATCACCAAGAGAAAAAACAACAAATAAAAAACGTTTCAGACAAATTGCTCATAACACAGAAGAGGAGGCAGTTTAAGCAAGTCCATCGTATAACAAATAGCATAAAGGGAGCTTTGGAGGATAAAGACATTTGCTCAACCATTTCTCTAGTACTGGCGCAGGTGTTCGAGTCTGGTATGATGGTCTCATTCCAAATCTGAATGAAGTTTCACCAAAGCAGTATATAGACTTGCTGAAATCATTTATTCCGGGATAATTATTCTGCATCAAACAGGAAGATGAATACTCAGACCCAAAAGGAATAAGAACAGGCGTACCTCAAGCCAGCGTCTCAGGATCTATCATATACTCGTTACCCAAGAATGATTCACCAGAAATTGAAAATGTAACAATTCCTACTTTTGCAGATGACGCCGCAGTGCTGGCGGTTGACTCGAATTTGCCAGAATCTTCCAGTAAGCCTCATCAAGCAAGCAATAACCTTTGAGACTGGATGAAAAACTGGAAGATTAAGCTTAATGAATGAGAGTGAACGCATATTGATTTAACGAACAAAAATTCAGAATTCATACCAATAATAATAAATGGCAACATCGTTCCTTTCGAAAATAACGCAAAATATAAGGTATAACCTAGGGCATAAAGGAAAGAACCGAGTTGGAGCTTCGATACAGCCCAATGTATTGGCTATTGGGATGGAAGTCTCAATTGTCAATAAGCAATTATTATTATCTACACCCAGGTTTCAAAACCAATCTGGGTATATGGCTTGGCGCTGTGGGGTTGTGCCTTAGATGGTCATGTCAAGCGAATCCAAACCTTCCAGAACAAAGTGCTTCGAAATTAAGTAAGTGCTCCGTGGAATGTACGTAACAGTGACCTGCAGCTTGATCCTGGGATGCCAGAAGTCGCTAACGAAATAAGAAGTTTCGCAACTGAATACGAATCTCGCTTACATCAACACACCAACGTGGAGGCGACCTAGCTTCTAGATAACCAAAACCTAACAAGAAGACTCCAGAGAAAGAAGCCCTTCGAGTTGGTGATATAGTGTACAGCGATAAAAGCAAAGTAGCGTGTGGCTTGAGTGTATAGATATCACAGGAAGGTACAAACTACTGGACATCACTGGGTCCTACGTTTCGAATATAATTGGTTGATGTATAATCGAACAAATTGTGCAATTCGTGTTTTATGTTGAATTAAACTTTATAGGGAATAATCAATAAGAATGTTGATTCCCAGAAATTTCGTAATATTAACAATTACATTATTCAGTGGTTGTAAAGGAAATACATGAGATGGCAATGCGTATATCACACATGTTCACCTCCTCAACTGTCAAGAAATTTCCACTTAAATATCACCTCGCCTCGAAAAAATGCCCGGAAATTTTTCTGGTTGCCATGGTAGCGAATCGAAATAAAGGCATCCTATGGGTTTTGAAGTGGAGGTGCAGAATTTTCGGTTGTAATATCACAAGAAAGGAAAAATAAAGTGACAATAATTCGACAGATTTTCGAAAATTATTTTCTACTTTATCAAACTCTCGTGTGGTATTTTGTAGATGTGGTGACGTCATCTAATTTATATGGTAACCCAATGAGACATCTGTCGAATGGTCTATTGATAGCCTAACCAACTATATCAGTTTCCCAGTAATTGAAAAGGGCTGGTGAGGAAGGGGTACATTTATAATTACCTGAACGAGGAAATTGAAAGGTACACATTTGGAAAAATTCGGACTATTTCTTTGAAATTCCTGATTCCGGAAATTATAATTCTATCGATTTCTTTTAGTCATTCCAAAAAGCCCATATTGGAAAACTCATTCTGTTACTAAGCAATCGAAAAACCCTCAACATGATATATCACCTATGTTATCATTGAATACAGTTTGATGACATCACAACACGAACACATTGGAAACATGTGAATATTGTTATGTTTGGACCATTTTTTTGGGAAATATCTGGTAATGGAGTATTCAGATTACATATAAGGCAATATTGTTCATCTAAATGATTGAAAAACTGGGAGGATTAGTTAGGTTTTCGGAAAACCTTGAGAATGGATAACATTGTACTTCAAAATGATGCTAACAGATCATGCAAATCGTACTATCTTTGCAGATTCTGTGAACAAGCAATATAATCAGTTCATTTCACACTTTTGGGCGCGAACGCTTTCTCGAATTCTGATCTGAAATTCATTTCATCTCGGTCCGGAAGTTATCTCGTCTTAGAGGCATCATCTTTAGTTCATGAATTTTGATTGAAAATTCATAATCTCCGACCCCAAAAACCTCCCATATACCAATTTCAAATAGAATCGGAATATAATCACAAAGTCGTCCACCATCTTGATTTTTGAATTTTGATTAAAAAAAATCATACTATCCGACCCCGAAAACCCCCAAATACCAATTTGGAATCGTATGAGACCATGATCACAGAGCTTGTCTGACATCTTGAATTCATCAATATTGACAAAAAATTCATAATCTCCGACCCCAAAAACCCCCACGTACCAATTTTGAATAGAAACGGACCACAATCACAAAATTCGTCCGCCATATTGGTGTGTCCATTTTGTTTTTTTCTGAACAATTCCATAATGAATTGTCACCGGAATTATGAATACCTGCCAAATTTCAAGTTAATCGGACAACTAGAAGTCGGTTAAAATTCACTTGCAAGATTCCACCCGAACAGATAGACAGACAAAAAAGCGAGTTAATGAAAACGAGGTGAATTTTTTCTCACCCGATACCCATATTGAGAAGAATGGACCATGATTCGCAAAACTCGTCCGTTATCTCACAACCGCCATCTTGATTCCTTGACAAATAAATGATGATCTCTGACACCAGAAATCCCTCCATACCAATTTTGATTCGAATCGGAACGGATAGTCACTCGAGCCCGTTGACTGGCAACAAGTTTTCAAAAATATTTCGGATTATTTTCACTTCATTTTCACTCTCTTGTCACTTTCTGTTGATATATTGAAGGGGTACTATAGTTCCAGCGTTGTCAAGTCTATGGACGCAGTGTCCAGCGTGATATGGAAGCTGACGAAAGCTGAATAAATGGATCATATATTTTTTAGCGCCTCTGGTGTGGTTTCTAGTGTACTAATGATATCAATTTTTTTCAAACTTATATTAATGCTGCGTCCGAATTCGCCACAGATATATTTCGATAGTCTTTCAATGGTTATAGATGGACGCAGCATTGATAGGGGGGTGTATATGTGTAATAATATATATATATATATATATATACCTATATATATATATATTGTTATGTTTAGAAGTACGTGTTAGATGTTCAAAGAATTAAAATGAAAATTAAAAATTGAAAAAGCACATAAATAAAAAAAAAATTAATTTAGTAATTTATGCTATGTTATTTTACAGTTTTTCTGAAGATTCTACTGTTTTTCTGGAACCTTATATAATATAAGTCGATACCTATGTTCGAAATAAACATGTTTACAATATTACAAGCAATTGGCATGATTTATAAAATTATACAAATGAAAATTTACTAATATATTTCTGAGCACAAGCAGACAACAAAATGTTGGAACTAGAACATTCCGTATATGAGATTAGATCTGAAAACAATAGTCAATGAGATGCCAGGAAATATATTGATGCAAAATTATGAATATTGAAAATATGAAAAGCAGAAAACGTCAAAAATAATTTTTTATATATCATGTATATAGTATGTAAGGTATTTAGAAACGATTAGTAGATAAAAACTGTCAAATAAATGAAAATAATGAAGAGTGCTACAAAAAAGTGCCTGTAAATAGAAAATTCGAGAAGAAAACAAAGGATGTGTATCAATGGAAAAAAATCAAAAAAGTTGAGAGGTGACAAGGGACAAGGGACGGATGGAACGAAGTTCCTTTCGATTAATTAGTAAAAGAATTGTAATAATTTTTTTTTAATTTATAATAATATTTTTTTTATTATTAACAAATATAATGTAATATAAACTTAATCAGTAGGTTCAATTTTAGTACATACGCATTGATATTGTCATATTAAAATATAATTTGGTTTTAAATTTATTAAAGTTATGACGCGTACACTTGCTAAACACACAATAATAAAGAGATTATAACGCGTATGACTTGGTTAGCACAATAGTAAAGAGAGGTTATAATGCGTAGTTGCTAAAAATACATAAGCATTTATTATTGTCTGTATAAAATCTCTACTTACCTAACTCCATCAGCAATATCCGGAACTTGTGCAGAAACACTGTCAGGATTCATTATTGTTATTATTTTTTATTATTTATTATGTACAAAAAACCTGTATACCCTTAACAAAAATAATCGTCGCGACACCACACTGTTCAATGTGAAATAGAAAGACGAAACGAAAATAACTGGCTTGCTTTCTATGAGAGAGAGAGAGGCAGACAGAAAAACACGCGCACGCCGCACGGCTAACAACCATAGCGAAAGTCTCGTTACAACTTTTGGTCTTAATTTATTCCGTCTAGCCCTCTTTCGCAACGCGCGATGAGGAACTACGTTCCAACAAGCTAGTGGATCGAGAAAGAATAATTTTGAAAGAACCAACTCAAGAAATTTGAATTTCAGAAATCAATCATATTTTCGTTACAAAACAGTTATTCGCCAATACAACACAAGGAAATACTATGAAGAACTGCAGCTGACAAAAAACCCAGATGCAGAACGAATATTACCTTCTCATTTGAGACATATACCAGTACGAGGGCGAATTCACATTCGACAAGGGAGCTGCAGGCTGGAACGGCAGTTTGTAGGAATGGGAGAGCGATCCGAGACACCAAACATTTCTGTTACAAGAAGTCACAGGTACTTTGAACCATAAAAAGTTATTCAACTCAGTGCATTTCAAAAATAAACTTTTTAGAAACCCTTTTGGTAGAACACTTTCATGAATTGATATATTAACTATATAACCCACAGAAATAGGTTACATTCCACTTTTTATTATCACATAACTTCAGTTTTTTATGTATTGTTTGCTGTGAAGCACTAATTTAAGTTAATTATCGCAGAATAGATAACAGTAAGTCTTCCTTCATGAGGGAAATTATTATCATGATGAATTTCTGCCTTATTTTCAATCATTAAAGTTGCAATTTAATGAAACTGACATCAAGAACTACTAGAGGGCTCCACAGTAGAGCTGACTCCTGAGAATCCATAGGCGTACCGATTGAGTAAGCTAAGGTAAAGAGAATAAGGTGAAAGAATCAATGGAAAAAGAGTTGAATACGTAGCCAGGCATTTGAAATATTTATATGGGTATTTTCATATGGACATATTGAATTAAATTCATAGGGCAACTAGCTTACAAGATTTGAAAATAGTATAAAAGTTATATATATATTATATATATTATATATATATTATATATATTATATATATATTATATATATTATATATATATATATATATATATATATATATATATATATATATATATGAATAACATTTCACAGGTTATTTCGCATTTGTTTCAGTTTTTCGAACTGCGTCAAACATTTTCATGTGTTTCGTTCCTGGCTGTGAACACTCTCCCTCAAGTTGAAGAGTTTTATTGTAAATGAATTTGGTCACATTTTCTGCGTTCTGAATATATTGTAAACATAAGTAGTTAATCATGAATTGGACAGAGGAAATAGGTTTCAATGCTAATTTTTAATAACGAAATGTTTTGGGCTGTAGCTTCCAAAACTCTGATTATTAATATCCAAATAAATAATATAAACTATATTTATTTTTCTTTGAAACAGCAACAGTGGTGGGGGTACAAAGGTGAAGAATGTAAATGAGCGATTTAAAATATTTGTTACAAGTTTTATATCTTATATATTTGTTATTTGTCTTCAGTTTCTGTTACAAATGTTAATTTCATTATAAATGAGGACTGTTTCAGTTCTTTCTCTTCCCTCTAGATATATGAAAAGATAATAATATAGTGGATATTTTCCAATATCAGTTCTGTCGTGATATAGGAATTGTTTTCCGTTCATTCATAATATTTTTTATTTTCAATTGTGCCGAAAATACATAAGTTCCTTTGAACTTCTTTCCAGAATTCATTCGACAATCTAGCTTAAAAATTAAAACATTTTGTTCTATTTGAGCCGCGTAATTTACTATGTCAACTATGTAGCATTTAAAAGTGCTACATTGGATTATTCCCACATTTTGTATTATTTGGTATTGAAAAAGTCTGTTTATTTCATCCGCATGCTACGTATTCGGTGTCGGATGCAGAAATCTGTCGCTGAGGAATCACAATAACAAGAATCGCGGTAAGATTACTATACGGCGGTAAGATTACAATTCTCTCGTATATTCTCCGTCGTACTTCTTGTCTGAAATTCCGATAAAGGAATTTTTGATATTCGACAGAATCTCTGATATTTGAGGTGAGAGAAATATTGATTGGAGGGAGTAGAAAGGGTTATCGATGATCATCGGCACGTTTTTTGTCATTTTGTGAGGATCAAGAATACCGACAGCATTCCTAGGTGTCCTGTTCGTTGAAAGTAATACGTTGTGTAAGATTTGGAAAATGTATTCGACCAGAAAACCTAACTGTTGTCATAGACGTATGAGAATTCCTTCTTGGAACCCTCTACGTTGCTGAGGTGAGTTGAGAATTGTTCTTGTTAAAACGAAAGGAGATGTACTTTCGCTATGTCCTATTTTTGTAGTCTCACGGTTATTTCTACATTAATACCTTCCATCGTTCATAGGGTTTCATGATATAGTATGATGGTGCTGTTTCATGTTGGAAGTATCAGACACAATCTGCAAGTATACATATTGTAATTGGAAGTACAGACCAGTCGTAGTTTCATGCTGAGTCCAGGCAAAGGCAATCAGGACTATTATAGTTGTACCCAGTCTCGAGGAGTTGGTTTTTCGAAGATACTGCCTAGTTTGTGGTCGGATTTGGTTGCCAAAAGAAAGTATTTTATGACTGAATTCCTATTTGTAGAGCCCTGATATCTTAGAGGTATTATTTTATGCAATATTAGTAGTCTTCGAAGCAATGGTTTGTATCAGCCGCTGCAAGACTCATCATAGAATAAAACTTTGGTATCGATGACTGGCTGTTACTATTTCGTCCATTTTCGTTTATGTATGTCAGCCCCAAAAGGTAAATGTTCATTTCATATTTCTATAACAAACGGTAATTGTTCAGTTCATACTTTTATCACAACCGATATTTGGTTATTTCATATTTTTATCGCAAACGATGATTATTCATTGCGTTGTAGCTCGGTATGCGTGGTGAAACTGATTATTCAGAATTCGCTCCTAATCAGAAGGTATAGCGGATACTGCTAATCATCCAATGCGGTGAAGTTATTTATTTATTCATGTATTTATTTATTCATTCAATACATCCCGCAGGCTCATGCCCATTTACAGGTGTATATGATTATTATGCTATTGATAATTTGTAGTAATTGCTGAATAACATGCAAACAAGTAGATAGGAATAAAGTGACCCTAACATCACATAGCTAATTCTGTAAAATACTAACAATTTGATTTTCAAACTCAGATGAGGAGAGAAAGAAGATATCGATACATTGTAATCTGTTATAACTACGGCACATGGTTGTGAGGGGACAATGAAAATGATGTTGAGTGTTGGTTACAGCTATATGAAACGTTATATCAGATCTCGATACAAATCTAGGTACATTAAAATCAATCAGTGATACTAAGCAGGACGAATCAATATGATTATGTATAATTTTATTTATAAAAGTCAGGTCGATCATCTCACGCTGTGTTTTGAGTGAAACTAAATTGAATTCAAGCAATAATGAGTTATAGCCAAAGTGCCTCTGAGGATAAGTGTCATGTTTTTTATAGAAGGCAAATTTGAGAAACTTCCTTTGTACATTTTCAATAGCATCAATATATTTTGAATGGCAAGGATTCCACACCACACTGCAATAATTCAATTTACTCTTTACTTACGACTCATAGACACAGCGCAAGGCATCAAATGAACTGAGTTCCCTGCAAGAACGTATCAAGAATCCTAACGATTTCATGGCCTTGTTTATGATATTCTCTATATGGTTGGGAAAACTCAACTTTTGATCGAAAAGTATTCCCAAATCTTTGAATTGGGTAACTCGCGATAAATATGAGGTATTTAAGTGGTAGTTGAATAAAATTGGGGTAGGTTTTCGTGTGAAGGTCATACTTTTACATTTATTTGTGTTTAAGGCAAGTTTATTTTCAGTACACCAATCGTTAAGTGACACAAGATCTCGTTGTAGCAATTCACAATCTTCAATAGATTTAATTTCTCGGAAGATTTTCATGTCGTCTGCAAACAGTTTATTACATTGTATATGGTCGCAAATGTCATTAATAAAGAGCAAAAATAGTGAGGGTCCCAAGTTAGAGCCCTGTGGCACTCCAGAAGTTGCTGTGAAAGTAAATGACTTGACTCCATCATTTTCAACGAATAATTATCTACTCTATAAAAAAGACTGTAGAGTATTTTGTACGATATTCCAAAGCAAGATAATTTTTTCAGCAGTTGTTTATGTGATACACGATCAAATGCTTTGCTGAAATCAGTGTATACTATATCGACTCAATTTCTACGGTCAAGAGCATTGGACACATACTGAGTGGGAGTACAAAGATTTGTTGCTGTACTACGGGATTTAACGAATCCATGTTGAAACTCAGTAAGAGACGCTCGTACGTGATTGTATATTGAGTCGAACAGGATTATTTCTAGTAACTTAGAGAATACAGAGAATAATGTGATAGGTCTATGATTCACAATTTCAGCAACTCTACCAGACCTGAATACCGGACAAACACGTGACACCTTCCAGACTGCTGGAAAATTACTTGATTCCAAGATCAAGTTGAATATGATGGATAATGGTCGAGACAACAGTCCAATGAATTATTTGTCAATTTTTGCTGGAATGCCATCAGGCCCACATGTTAACTTGTTCTTGAGTTTTTTTGCTGCACTGATTATTTGTTCCTCAGTTATTTTATTTATACAGAGAAATTGACTGGGATTCGAGAGTTCTTCGTGAATTTGATTTTCAAGTAAGTCAATATCATCGCGATCATCATCAAACACATTACTGGAATTTGTTGCAAATGTATTGACAATATCTTGGAGTGATGGAATATTCTCATTTTCAAAATTCATTCTCCCCGGGATACGTGATTTTTTTTTTGAGTTTATATAGTTCCAGAAGCTACGAGGGTGTTTATTCAGGTCGTTTTCTGATTTTTTTATGAAAGCAATATATGCCAATGAAATGCCACGCTTAATTTTTCGTCTGAGTTGTTTGATACGTTCTAGATAAAATAGTAGCTTGCGCTGTTTATAAATTTTCAAATAATGATTTTCAGTTCTTATATTCCTAATGATTTCAATGTTATACCAACTTGACTTACATTTTTTTAACGGGACAGATTCATCAATTGCGTTGTTCAGAATACTGATGAAAGACTCACATGCACTATCCGCAACAATGGGAGAATCCAATACTTGTACCCAATCAATTTCACGAAGGTGGTGTGAGAATTTATCTACATTAACACGAAGGAAGTTTTAACGTTTAACATCAGTAATGAAATTCTGTTTGTTACATGTCTGGTTTGATAATTCAATTGAAAGAGCAGGATGATGTTGGTCAATTGGCACTAATGAGTCACATCTTATCACTTCACACGCAGATTCTGATGGTGAAATCACTAAGTCGAAAAGTCTGTTGTTACGATTCTTTATTCTGTTTCCTTGCACTGAATCACAGTATTCCAGAAAATTGTTGAACCTAGAGACAATATTTGACTGTGTGCTGTTGTCATAGAACTCTTGGAGAACAGGAATATCAAAATCGCCCAAGATGGTAGTCTTATCGATGTTTTCAAAGTTTTCCAAGAACTCGAAGAAATCTTCATATTCCACACTTGTTGAGTTGGGGGGTATATATAGCAGCATCAAGTAGAAGAATTGGTGATTATCATCTGAAATTTTCACACACAGGAAGTCAATTTTTTCATCGGGACAGGTTAACTCTACTAGTTCTGAGTGGTAACAATTACTATGTACTGCGAGAATTATTCCACCGCCCCGACTTCCAGTCGAACGATCTTCTCGATAGGTAAGGTAATTATCAGGAAATAGTTCAGTACTAAATACTCCATCTTGTAACCAACTTCCAGTGACCGCAATAATATTATGTTGATTGGCAAGGACATTTTGGGAGAATATGAGTTTTGGTATTTAGCCCTCTGCAATTTTGGTAGAATATTGAAATATTTTGTTTTGGCCTGCTGGATGTACTTAAGCGTTTTTTCAATAATAGATGGGAAACCATCTTTGTACTTCATAACATATTCACCCCCTCCAGTCTCCTTGATCTGCTTCAATTCCCTGCGTAGGTTAAAGTAATGGTCACGCTGTATTGCTGTTTGGTTAGGTCTGATATATATTTTGCTGAAACCTTCAGTTGATTGCAGCTTTTTGCCATTCATGACGAGCACGGTAACACTCGATTTGTTGGGTAGTGTAAGTTTAAGTGGGCGAGATTTATCAGTAGAGAAACGACCTAGTCTGGTAACTTGAGAACTCTTTACATCAAAATCTGGTATAATAACAGATACTGCATTTCGCACAAAGTTTTCCAAGTTGCTCACATCTTCCGGAATACCAAAAAATAGTACATTGTTTTCCCTCTGTCTCATGTCATTCATCTCCTTCATAATATCAATGGTATTTTGGGAATTCCCAGGGAATTTCGTTACTTTTTTCCCAAAGGTGTCGATCTTATCTGTGAGTGTTTTTACATCCTTTTTATGATCATCCTTAATCACTTGAACATCAGTTTTCAGTTTAACCATTTCTCCTTCGAAAATACCGAACTTTTTTGTCAAGATTTTTTCGATCCCATCCGATACACTATCCACTAGACTTTTTATAAAAGACTCCTATTGACAAAGTTGTTTTATTGCCACGTCGGCGGCAGCTCTCACTTCATTCAATAGATCTCGGATGATCACTGGCATGATGATAGTTGAATTATATAAGTTTACGGCAGATATCACTGAGATTCACGAACCACTTGCTTAGTTGAGTCTTATTAGAAAATTTCACTACTCCACTAATACTATGAATTATATTATAACACTTCAAAGTAGAATAAACGGATCAACGTGAAAACACTTGTTGCTCGGACTATAGCTACTACTAGACTAATAGTTATAGTTGAGTATTGTGGTATTCTATGCGTGGTAGCCAAAATAATTGAATATTCAGATTTTTCAGAATAGGCTCATGATCAGAAAGTATTACAGACTCGATGAGGTGATATATTTCGATATATTTAACATACCCCGTTGTAACCTCGACGTGGTACTACGAGCGGAGAGAGCTCACATAGATCATCTAGTGTTCATTTTATAATCACGTAGCTTCCACAAACTTGACAAATAGGTAGTTATGAATTGATATACATATTCATTTGGTGATGTTGATTTTTTTCTAATAGAGGGTATTCAATTTCAATCTGTGTTTTTCTACTCATTTACTCACAATCTCTCAGACCAATAAATCAACAAATTATCATATCTCTGCATTAAAGTATCTTAGTCACTGCTGAATTATTTTCCCAAGTCAACGACCTATGAATGTTATTCGATGAAAAGCACCGTGCACATGTAATCTGTTTTTCCAGAGAAAAGCTAAGGCAAAGGGATAAGCAGCCAAAACACAGTAGTGAGAAGCAGTCCAATCATATTTTGAGCCAAAATGTATCAACTGATTCCGAAATATATAACAAGAAGACCAGATCTGACGACAAAACTAATACAAGTAACTTATTTACAGTATAGAAGAAAACAAGAAAGGTTTCTCCATCTAGAGAAATTGAAACTGAAAAAGAAACTCAATACGAATTGAAAATAATAGAGTTAGGAAAGCAGCATCTGGAAAATGGAAGTGACAAAATGACAGAAACTAACAGTGAACACGATACAGAAAAAACTGAACCTCAAAAGATCGAAGGATAGTTGGACGTACTGCCAAGTGGAAGAGAAGACACACGCCCAAAAGAGATCATATCAGCCTGAACATTGTTTTTATGAGACAATCCACTTTTATAGACTTACCAATGTTTGCAGGAGATCCAATGGATTTTCCAAGTTCAATCACCCGATTTGGGGAATCGACTGACCTATGCAATTATTCGAAAAGGGCGACTCCAACGTAGTTTACGTGGGAAAGCGAAGAGAAGGGTGACCTATCTTTTGAATTTTCCTGATCAGCAAGATGGAATATATCTATTTTCGGAAAACGATTCAGTGGATAGGAATATGTTTTAAAGGAAATTATCAGAAAAACCCACCAGATACCATATATAAAGGAGTACCAATTCGGAGCTCCAATTGATTTTGCAAATGAAGTTTTAAATTCAGTAGCAATAATTGAGAATTCAGGCAAAAATGGACAATTTTATAATATCCCGATGATGAAGGAAATGGTGAATAAACTTCCATACTATTCAAAAATGTAGTGGGTTGTACATTGAAGCCAGAAAGAAATTGAAAATTCAAAAAGCTTTGTATGTTTTTTTTATAAAATTTGTGCCATACAATCAAAATATGATGAAAAACGAAAGACTGCCCCAATTCATAAGCATACCAGAAACAACTTTACAACTCGTAGTGAAAGTATACGTACATGCCTTCTCTTGTAGTTCCCTGACGCCTTCATGAATGGATACTTAATCAGTTACCTTTAAATCCCTTGCCATTGAATATTGAAACCGCCTAAATGAGTACCTACCATGAAACTCTCCACTACTCTGTAGGTGAACCCTACATATACTCCTACGAATACCCGAAAAGATACACAGATGCATTTGATGAATGAATAATGATGCCCGGAACCATGAAACCTAGAACTTATTGTGCAAAGAGCAATTTTTCGACAAATTATATCTTTTATGGACATTTCAACAAGACCGTTCGAGAGCTGACGGAATGTTATCTCATTTCGGGGATTATGACATTGTTTATTGTTTAAAAAACTAAGTATGGATGTCTTTTCAGGCCTTCTCTTTGTATCCCCACGGCCATATTTGAGTTGCTTCTGTTTCCTGTTGGTTCTCAACTATTTATATTACCCTGCTGATCATCATGAAATGATTTTTCTGGCGTAGTACTTGTCGTATGAACTTCAAATGGCGTCCATATGATGAATAATCGAATTATCCTGATATTATATGGAAATACCATGAATCGAGGTTAGGTCGACCAGCTAGATGCAATTATTCTGTCAAATCTACTGAGGGTTTGGATGATATCCTTTGGGTACCTCTTTTCTTGATTTGTTCTTTCCCAAGAGAAGAAGAAACGTGTTTTGCTGCGAACGAGCAGATTCATAATGTTCATTTTGAGTAATTGCTCAGAAGTCTGGTCTGAAACTGATCTACTCTAAGAATTGAAATATCAGCTGATATTTCATGTCCCTGTTTACAGTTTCGTGGGACTGTGCATCATGATGAGTGGTATTTAGCAACCATTGATGATTATTTCATGTTATATCCTCAACATATCATTTCCAATATAACCTTGTAACATTTTCCATAAATATTCTCAGCCCACAGAAGCGTATTCTTAGCCGTTATATTTTTATATAACACTTCAAATAACATTCAATAGTAGAAGTACTTCAGCAAGACACCCATCCAAATATTCTTGACATTTTTGCTGATTCTGGCATAGATTTGGTGCCTTGCCATAGGTATATCAAGAATTCATTTTTGGGCAAGATTGGGTGAGATAATATTGGTGTTCGCAGGATTTGGTGAGATGATATTGGTGTTCTTGTTTTTTTTGTAACCGAAAGGTCAACATAACTCAGAATGAAAGTTTGCTATGAAATTGTTCCTAATCATTTCAGAACGAAGGAATCGAATTATGAATTACATATACGGGTGTCGAGGTGAAACGAGCTGACACCTAAAATTCCAGATTTTGATTTCAATGTGGAGAAGGTAGCAATTAATGGGATTAGTTAATTAGTCAATAATTTTGACGGTTTAAATAAAGGAGTTTTCAAGCGAACAAAAAGTCGCAAAAATCATGTTATAGGAAGAATAATTAGAATTCCAAATTCATCCGAACATATCAAAAACTACAGGAGAGATAACATAATTTCAGCTAGCACTCTGGAAGATTTAGATGAAACTCGAGAATGATTTATCAGGGGACAATCATTTAATGAAGGAACTTCAGATGTGAACTCATCACAATCAGTTCCAGTATATGAATGAGGTGCTACAATTGATGAAACTACAGACCAGGGTTCACTCAGAACATTTTCGGAGCGGGTTGATGAGTTGAAGATTGCAAGGAATTGTACGAATGAGGACATTTTTCGTTCAGCTTCAGACTTTTTTGTGGGTTCGGCTAGAAAATGGTATAGATCTCAAGCGCGCCAAAATCTCATCAATTCTTGAAAAACTTCAGTTGACTCACTGAAAAATCATTTTTTTTTCATTCGATTATGATGAGCAACTCTGGGAAAAAATTTGCCGACGTACTCAAGGTCAAGAGGGACGTATTGTAGTCTATCTATCTCTAATGGAAAACCCATACAACTGTTTGATAAAGTACCCTGCACGGTTTTTATGGAAAATGAGTCCCAGTCGAATTGACTGAAAATTTTGCATAATGTAGTTCATGATGTTTTGATCAAATGTCTCTATGGAAACAACGAGATAAAAAGAACAGTTTTCGAGATACAGGGTGTTGAACATGCGGAGGCAGGGTTGTTACTCACGTTTAGAAAATCAATAATGTGTCAATTATTTCGTTACAAAAAGTTGAGAATAAATAATCAGGATCTCAATATTGTCGACACGAGTTGTGATGAGAAGTTCCAAGACTCCGTGTTCAGGGAGATTTTTTTTCTACAAGCCAATGTTAGCAAAAGCCCGTAGACTTGCAGAATAAGTTAATATCATTCGATTTCAATATTGGGTGATCTGAGGTTACTATTATACAGGGTCTCTCAAAATCATCGTTTTCAGTTATATTTATTTTATTTATTTCTGGAACATATATACAAATTGAACATTGAGTAGAAAACTGAATATAATATGATCAATATTCTGTGGCTCCTGTCTATTTGTTGCATATTGTACAGATCCTATGATTCGGGTAGGAGATAGCCATATAGCAAATGTTTGGTTGATGGCCTGCAAAGCGTACCCCAAAAACCATAAGACAAGACATTAGCAAGATGTGCGCAGATACCGATTAATCGAGCAGTACATTCGCACGTGCATTAATAATCATCTAGACCATTTTTTTCTTCTTTTTCTTCATCATACATACCCTTTATTATTACAAAAAGCTACAAGTATATATGTGACTTACATAGATGTATTTTTTGTGTGAAAACTGGAAATCATCAAGGGAACAGTAAACCCGTGGTAACACGGGGCTTGTGGCTCAGTGTCACGAGCGTCGGTCTTGTGTGAACTGTTTCCACCTGGCGCGGGTTCGATTCCCGCAGCTGGTGAAAAATTTTTTCAAGGTCCCAAGAGTGGTTTCGGATCCCACTATAGAAGGTGAGGTCCCCGTGATTTTAACTCGTACAAGTTTTCATTAACTCCTGAGGGTTGGTCAAACAACTGAGAAAGCAGTTGAAAACAATTTTATAATTTTTTTTTAATTTAACTAAAGAACACAATTTCGATTGACCTTGTATCATAGAAACACCAGATCACCCAATATTGAAATCAAATTATATTTACTTATTCTGCAAGTCTCCGTGGTTTTGGAACTTTTCATCACAACTCGTGTCGACAATATTAAGTTTGTTATTATTATCCTTAACTTTTTCTAACAAAATAATCTCCACATTATTGATTTTTCAAAAACTGTCCATCAGATCTCGTTCTGCCTAACAAAACATTTGATCAGGACATCATAAACTATATTTTACTAATTTCTCAGCCAATTCGACCGGGACTCTTTTTTCATAAGAACCGTGCAGGGTACTTTACCTTCAGCACAAGAAAAACTGAAAATAATCAAAAGAAATATTTTGCCATGCTATCAGTATCACCTTGCATCACAGCATATAGGAGATATTATGTAACATGCTGCGATTGTTATATAATTTTGATATGTGAATAATTTTGAATCTATTGGCCAGCAAATAACACCTATGAAATCTCTTTGAAATAGAAACTCAATTGGAATCGTGGAATTGAATTTTACTAAGGAAATTTGTGGAAAAAGTGAAAAGCCCTGGCGAAATCAAATTCATAAGCGAGTCCTACTTAACGGCAACCAAAGTTTATGCATACTTTTGTGAGATCAAATATACACGTCGGTATGGAGCGAGTTGGTCGCCCACATATTACTGCAACATTGTATCGATATTAGTGAATATTGGTATGGCTACCGATATGAAACAAGGATCCCATTAATTCTGCCGAACTTTCGCATGGGAAAAAATCAAACTGAAGAGGGGAGCTTCTTGAGGCATCCTATGCCCACTTGTACCAATAGCAGGGCAGAAAAGGGAAGCGCGATGTCTATTGATAATCTCGGAAGAAGAAGAAAATCAAAGATTTGGAAGTCTTCTTTGGGCCGCTGAGCAAGTGTGTCGATACGAAAAAAGTCACAGGGGGTCTTTCTAGGGCCGCGCAGCTAGTCGGACAATATTCAGATCGTCAAAATTAGGGATTCGCGACAGAGATCTGACGATATCTTGGTCGTTAGATATTTCACGGGAAAAATCCGCCGTTTCAAAACTACGAAACTACGAACTCCAATAGATTTGGGACGAACGACGTTCACAAAATAGGCGCGAGGGTTGTGGGATAACGAGGTTTGCGCATTTTTGAGTGATTGAAAATTGTATACCGAGTAAAGCGAGTGACCATTTGGGATGACTTGACAAAACTTCGAGGTTACCTGGTATAAGCAGCTCGAGGGTAAGTCAATTTCGGCTCCATGATGTAACTGAAGTACTTACTGATTTTGAATTTGGGTGGTACGAATAATTTGTGGATAAGTATATGCTTTCCATCCAATTCATTTCATTCTTCATGAAGAGGGTTCCATAGGCCCAAGAAATCTCGAGAATACGGGTACGGGACAATCATAGAATATCGCAAGCGGGTTTTTTCTCGCAAGTTTCATATACGGAATAGGCAAAGGAACCTGACCATGATTCAAAAACGATTCACAGGGGAGTCATAAGATGATTTTCCAAAAGAAAGGAGCGTAGAATTAATTGTTGATCTCAAATATTGGACTTCACCGAGCCCGAACTCTATAATGCTTTTGTAATTTCGTTTCATCGTGTAACTCGATGATTTACACATTTTCTCAATATACGTATTTTTAGTCAGAATTGGTGTTATCATTTGCCGGTCTAATCGGCGCAGGTAGATTTTTATTGTCAATTCTATAATTCACAGCATGAAAATATTACCCCCTTGTTCCACGCCCTCTGAATTATGAGAACCCCTTCAAAAATTTTATTTGAGAAAGGGGGTCGTGTGGCACCTTGTTCGAAAGAAATATTCATTCTCTGTTCAATCATATTGAGTTTTTCAAATTTGGTGCCATCATAACTGAGAAAATTTATTTTGAAGATGTATAATTTTGATACTTTACGTAGAATGAAGGAAATAATGTCACATAATGTTCAGGAAGTATTTTTCAATTTATTTCACAATTGGATTGAATATTGAAAATGACAATAAGCAAGTCGATCTTGGAATTCTCGTACAACATTTTGTAGGACCTGAGGGGTTATTATGTTGATTTCTCCAGTTATCCTGACTTTTAAATCTGCAATATTGTCTGGTCTATTGAAATATACTTCTGATTTTGAATAACCCCATCGAATGTGATTGAGATGAGTCGAATCGGGGGATCTGGGTGGCCATTCAATCGTTCCACGTCTTCCAATCCACCAATTGGAAAAAATTTTTTTTTAACAATATGTTTATAATGCGTTGGAGCTGTCTCGTTGGTACCAAATTGATCTATCTATTACATTTGGATCATAAGAAGTCTTTCAAATGAAGGCTGTAGAAAGTTCATAAAAAAATCAACATAAACCTCACCATTAACTGTGCCTTCGAAAAAATAAAGGCCAATAATTTTATTGTTAATAATACCAGCCCAAACGTGAACTTTTTCGAGATATTGTGTGTGTGAGCCTCACACATACAATGAAGATTTTATCTGCTCCAATATCTACAGTTTTGTCTATCAACCGTTCGATTCAAATAGAAAGTAGCTTCATCAGAAAAAAACTATTTCATTTATGAACTGCAAATCTGCTTTCATTCTGTCCATAATCACTTCACAGAATTGTTGTCTGCTATCAGGATCATTCTCATTTAACTCCTGAACCAGTTAAACTCTATAAGGATGGTATTTTTCTATATTTGAAGCCCTCATTATCGATGATTTACTTACATCATTGTCGGCGGCAAAGTGTCTACTTGTCATATGCGGATTTTCCTCAATCGCTAACAGTAGGTACATCTAACTTTTTTCCTTATTCAATTTAACATTTGGACCTCGTTTTAAAATAGTTTTTACATGTCCAGTTCCATGAAATCTTGTTACTTTTTTGCTAACTGAAGAGTGTGAGACGTGTTGACCAGGGTCTTTATTATTGAACATTTCACAAACTTCCTTTTGAGTTCCTGTTTTATTACCGCATCCAATCATAATTGAAATGTATATTCTTTGAGTTTCGGATAAATGAGCCATAGGTAAATCAAATACACATAAAAATATTTTTCAATACACCGACGTGTGTCAGCAACTTATAAATATCAAAATGACAAAACTCTACTAGATTGACATTACATTGTTTATGTGGGTTTTGTGAATAATTTTTTGGTGTCTTGAACGATTTTTTCCTGACGTTTAGCAAAACAAATAAGAAAATACCTGATTATTTCTAATGGGGTTATTTGAAATCAAAAGTATATTTCAATAGACCAGACAATATTGTAGATCTAAAAGTTAGGATAACGGAAGAAATTAACAACATAACCCCTGAGGTCCTACAAAATGTTGTCCGAGAATTACAAAATCGACTTGCTTATTGTCGAAAAGTGAATGGTGGCCCTTTTTAACATTTCATTAACTTACAAATTGAATTGAAAAATACTTCCCAAACATTATATGACATTATTTGCTTCATTCTACGTGAAGTATAGGAAATTAACATTTTCAAAATAAATTTTCTGAGTTATGATTGCACCAAATTTGAAAAACTTAATATTACTGAACGGAGAATGGAAATCCCTTCCGAAAAAGGTGCCACACGTCCCCCCTTCTCAATTGAAAATTTTGTGGAGGTGCTTATAATTCAGAAGGAGTGCAAGAAGGGGGTAATATTTTCAAATTGTGAATTGTCAAATTGATAACAGAAATAGACCAGTTTAAGGTTTTTTTAAACAAATATCTAATAACGCTAAGAATGAATTTATTCCATACCTATGGACCGCACTGAATAGTTTTCTCTCCTTAAGGTTCGGTGTTCCCCGACAAAAGAAAGTTTTTTGAGAACTCCAATATGAAGACTGTTTTGGTCGGGGATGTGTGAATTACACGCCCATGTACCTTGTACATATTATTAATTTGTAGACATCGGTATAATTTTTGTGTAATAAGTGAGATAGTTTTCTCACCCACGGAATACAGTGGGTTCAATAAATATAGTAAGGTACACATGGGTTGGGCGAAAGAAAAGTCTTCTTCATGTCTTCTGACGTAAGGTAATGTAACGAGAAACATTAGGAAATATTCTTACTAGAATACTAGAGTCATGCCGCCCTGCAGGAGGAGCCCAAGAATCTAGACTTAGACTCGTCGTGAGAACATTTGATGGAGGGTCGGTGCAGGCAACCGTCCCTGTTCCTATAGGCACCAGGTTGGATGAGGAAGAATAGACGCAGGGAACAAAAACAAAAATTGCCACATGTATTTTGGAAATAACTTCGGATTTCTCGAATGGCCGCCTTTGAAAGGACAGGTCAGAGATGATCAGGTCCGCCGTTTCAGTAAACAATTACTGTTTGGTGGGTGCTATAATTTTACAATGGAACTTCTGTTATTTTTGAAATTCATTTGATGAAATATTATAAGGAAATTATTTCAATAACAATTGGTATAAGCCTATGGTTTGCACCGAAAATTTCTGAACATTGGCGATGAAATAATCCTGTTTCCTGGCTAATGCCAAAAAATAAAATATCTTCAGCGTTTAGTGGGTCCAGAGCTAAACATTGGACAAACAAACTCTCAGAGTAAACCCCGATATTGAATACTGAATTTAGTCACAAAGCATGGGAGAGTAGTGTATTAGAAGTCAGTTTATCAAAACGAAACATTCGAGCCAAATTTAAGATGGGCTTGGTTTGTAGATTGTACGTAGTCTTGAAAATGTAACCCCGAAAAATAACAAATTGAATAGGACTGTATTGAGGGAGGGGAATACAGAAATGTTGATTTAACAAATAATTCTGTTCACTTGTTCGTAACTCAATTTGAAAATGACGTTCCCGTTCAGTGTGTAAGTTGGAAAAATAATGGCATATGGGGCAGTATTTTTTTTTGAGGAAGTAACAACCTGCGATTGTTTTATAATTTTTATACGTGAATAATCTCGAATCTATCGGCCAGCGAACGATACCTATGAACTCTCTTTGGAATAGAAACTCAATTTGGATCGTGGAGAATTTTACTGAGAAAATTCGTAGGAAGAGCGAGACGCCCTAGTGAAATTGGATTCGAAAGAGAGTCCTACTCGAACCCAAAGCTAATACATGCTTTTGTGAAATCAAATATACACGTCGGTATGGAGTGAGTTGGTCACCCACACATGACTTCATCATTGTATGTAAGTGAAGATTGTTATTGCTACCGATATGGAACAAGGGTTCCATTCATTCCATGGAACTTTCGCATGGGAAAAGAAATCGCCGACGGGAAAAGCTTTTGTTAGCATTCTATGCCCATTTGGACCAATGACAAGGCAGAAAAGGAAAGTGCGATAGCTCTTGACCATCTCGAGAGGAGATGGACATCGGGAGTCTACCCCTTGGGCCGCAGAGCTAACCGGTCGATACACAAAAAATCACAGGTGTCTATCTGGGGCCGCAAAATTGGGGATTCGTGACAGATATCTGTCGATATCCGGGTCGTTGGATATTTCACGGAAAATATTCGCAGTTATGGAACTCGCGCTATGAACTCCAATAGATTCAGAAAATAGACGCAAGTGGTATCGGAGACCGAGGTTCGCGCATCTTGGAGTGATTAAAAATAATAAAAATTCCATATTGAGTAGAGCGAGTGACCATTTAGAATTACATGACAAAACTCCGAGGTTACCTGGTAGCTTGTGGGTGAGTCAATTTTGAGTTTATGGTAATACCGAAGTAGTTTCTCAACCAATTTGGAATATGGGTGGTAGGTAAGGATATGTGGATATATGCTTTCTATCCAATCCATTCCATTTTGTATGCCGAGGTTTCCATAGGCCCAAAGAATTTTTCTCGCATAGTTTCATAAACGGAATAGGCAGGGGAAACCGACTCCGATTTGTGAACGATTCACAGAAGAGTCATGAAATCACTTTTCAAAAAAGGCGCGTAGATTCATAGGTGACGTAGAACTAATTGTTGATCTCAAACATCGGCCTCAACCGAGCCCGAACTCTACAATGCTTTTGTAATGTCGTTTCATTGTATAATTCGATGATTTACATATTTTCTCAATACACGAATGTTCAATCACAATTGGTGTCATTATTTGCCGGTCCGATCGGTGCATCAAATCCCCGAGCTCAGAGGGAGAATCTCTAACCCTCAGGTATCCGAACCTGAAGAAGGGAAATCATATCAAGTCTAGAAATCGCTTCTAGCTGAACTCACAGTCGTTCGGGTGATCAGGTGTGTATTAATTAGGCACTCAACTTCGAACAACAAAATTCTAGCCTGCTTCCATTGGCTGGGTTGGTGACAGTAAGCGTCCTTCCGAAAGAGAGGTAGCTGCCAAATATTTGTTTTTCTTCCAGGAAAATAGGAGAAACGAAGGGAAATAGTTCTGTTCCTTATATATCACAATGGCGACATCAGCGAAGTCTTTTTAATAAAGTTATTTTTTATTTGAAAAATTGAAATTATTATTTTGGCTCTCATTACAATCAAACAACTCTCGGAAATTTGTAGAGATTTAGAGGATGATAGTTTGGTTCAAGCTGGATACCAACCGCCTCCAAAAAAAATATATTTACTCTTGAGACTGCTTTTGCATATTCACCGTCATCGTAAATATTCTAGAGTACTTTGGGTCAACATTCCAGGGCGACTAATAATGATAATAATTATCCTCCAACAAAAAAACACAATCTCACGAGGGTCATAGTTATAGTATGATAGGTAGTCCGGAAATAGATTTCTTAAATATTTTTGGATTCTAAATTCTGGATTCAGATTTGACTACAGTCGATGGGGTTGCTCAAACCATTTTGGATTGTGTCAACTTGCCTATAAAAATAGACAACATGGTGAAATTGATCAGAGTTTTGATTTTACTCTTGGTTCCACATAGTTTTATTTTGGGCTCGTACTTTCGCAGATGTTTCAGTGTCATTTAAGATTTCACTACTCACTCTTTCTTCTTGGGTCAAATTAATTCAGATGTTGCTTCTGTTAAACGAATTAATTAAATGAATAGTATTCAGTCTCAATGTGATCTGAACCAAGTATAAATGTCACAGTTGAGGAGAAAAAATTTCGCTCTTTGCCCACCTCAAATTTAGGAAAAACGAATGAAATAGTACGGGTATCGCAGAAACCATTAAACAAAGACTGATGAGACTATATAAACCATATATCCACAACATGGAGTTAGATGAAATATCCGTCCTTCAAAATATCCTTGGTCAAGCCCTGTACTTATTTTCGAAAAATCCGATGGAGAAACCATATTTTGCTCTGACGGTAGTAAATTGAATTCGGTAACGGACAAATGTGCCCATCCTCTACCAATTGTGGATCACATTCTATGAAAATTATAGGGATCGCAAAATCTCACTAGAATGGATTTAGAATCAGATTTTTGGCAGATACCATCAGACCTGATTTGGGTAAAGGAACTGCTTTGTCGTACCAGTTCGTGGTCATTTGGAATTCATTTGTAAGCGCTTCAGGTGATGAAATGCAGCTCAATCGCAACAAAAGCTAATGGACCAAAATTCGAGCATTATTGTTATGTGTATTTCGATGACGTGATCGTAGCCACTTGCACTTTCGATAAATATCTAGAAACTTCGAATGATCTTTTCGATCAATTTTGAGATGATGATTCAACAATCAATATAGAAAAAATTTCATTTTGCTGTCCGTTCCTCAGATATTCGGATTTTATTGTAGACTGAGAAAGACTTCGTTCTAATTCCGATAAAATAAAATCCATGTTGGAGTTTTTTACAGAACCTATTACAGGCTTACTTGAGAGTCATTGAAAATTTCAAAAAATCAAGTGGGCCGAAGAAGCCGATGGCGCTTTTCGTAGAGTAGAAGAAATCCTAATATCAGCACCTATTTTAGCTCCTCCGGATTTTGCGGAAGAGTTTATTGTTCAATGTGACGCTTCAAATGTGAGTTTAGCTTTCGTCCTCACTCAGAAAATTGGTAATACATAATGTATCATAACATTTGCTTCGAGGTTACTCTCAGAGTCAGTGGAAAAAATAACCACTACTGAGAAAGGATGTTCAGCTATTTCGTTCGCAATCGATGAATTCCGCACCTATATTGATGGAGTACACTTTGAAGTTATAACAGATCATGTGTATTTGCTTTGGCTAAGCAATCTTGAAAATCCTATGGGTCGTCTTAAGCATGTAAGGAATTAAAATTCTCCAAAGAGGCTAGCTCCCAATGAAGTATAAGATGCACTTGCTCGTGCACCTTTAGAAGTAAACGTGGTATCAGTTTCACAGAGTGATGTCGAGAATTATCATTGGTCTTCTGGGTTGAGAAAAAAAATATTACGCTCACCTGAGAAATATCCAAATTTTGATTCAAGTGGGGGAATTCTATATGAACATTCAGGAGGGGATTTTCAGAAATAAACATTCATGACTGGTTTTTTCTCAAATTTTCCTGAATGGAAATTAATTAGTTCTGAGAAACAGAGGTAAGGAGTTTTCAAAAGATGGCATGGTGAGGCTCAAGCAGCTCACATGGAAGTATATAAAACCGTGCATGGAATTCGCGAAATATATTTTTGTCCGCGTTCATTATGACGTAAGAAAGTACGTTAAACATTGCCACGTTCACAATGAGTAAGAAGTAAGCTCGTCTGCTCGCCCAGGATTCATGAAACGGCCTCAAAACGCTAATTTCCATTGGCAGTATGTTTCAGTTGACTTGCTTGGTCCTCAACTACGTTCTGGAATTGGAAATTCATTTACATTATTAGTCTCCGACGATTTTTAAAAATTTTGCTTGGTTTATCCTTTAAGACAGGCTACGATGCCTGCAATTGTAAAATTTGTTGAGGAGCAAGTAATTTGGGTTTATGGAGCCCCGCAAGTTTTTGCATTTGGCAATGGTGTACAGTTCACCAGCAATTCATTGAGGTCTTCAGCTGATAGATATAAGATCACTATTTTTCACAATGTACGGTATAATGCGCAGGTTAATGCCGTGGAACAGGTGAATCGTGTTTCGAAACAGGTATTCGTTTCTATTCGAAAGATACTGATTTGGATAAGGAGATTCTATCATCGCTTTTGCACCAAGGATAGTCGTTCATGAAGCCACTGGCTACAGTCCTACTACATTGAATTTTGGTAAATATGTACCGTCTTGCTGTGATTATTATGAAAAATTAGACTTCTTGAAAGACATTGACTTCAACAATGTAAACCGAACAAAATACGGTGAAGAACTAGGATATCTTCCAAAACTGTTTATTGATGTGCGGCACAGACGTGACGATGCTCATGCAGAAAGACACTGAAACTCACAATTTTGAAAAGAGACCTGCTGATGTTTATCATATTGGAGATCTGGTTTGTTCTTTCCAACAAAAATGTAAATTGTGCTTCAAAACTTGCACCAAAATTTATTCTTTGTACTGTTAATGAGGTTGTTTCTGAATTGGTGTGGGAATCAGTTGGTTCAGAAGGTAGGAGCCTGGGAAAATTCCACGCCAAAGATCTGAAACCCTATAATAAGACTGAATCTGTTATTGAACTTGACGATACTCAAGCGCGCGACAGGTGTATAAATATGGCAGCGAATGAAGTATGAATGGTGAAGGCTGTATGTTGTTTTCCCAGATTTGGGTTTGAAGTGAGAGGGTTTTCTTAATGATAACACCCTAATTTGTCACATCAAAGTACTTGATGATTTGATAATAACCCGGTTCATGTCATGTTTTCTGATCTCTTTTGGAGAAGATACTCACCCCAAAGATTGAGATAGGGTATAATTTCAGTCTAGTGGTTATGTAGTTTGACTAGAATCTACACCTTCATGGTCTTTTTATGTGGGGTTAGATGTAGGTCTACCTCAAATTTGGTTTTCATACCCGAGAGAAATAGTTATCGAAATTTCAGTACCTCAAAACTAGGCAAATGACAGAAAAGCTATTTTCGCATGCTTCATATTTCTCTGTGAGGGAAGGCGATGTGTAACGATTCTGTTTATTGTACCTCTGGCTCTACTCTTCGTTTTTTGGCGCGTTCTTGAATTGATACTTAATCAGTTATCTTGAAACTTCTTGCCATTGAATATTTAAACCACGTAAATAAGTACTTACCATGAAACTCCTTGCCATTCTATAGGTAAACCTTGCATATACCTACTCCAAAGAATACATACATGCATTGCTTGTTGCCTAAGTCAACACCTCGATCAACCATAAATCGGACGCTGGTAGTCGTTGTATACAGAGCTATTTTCCGAAGCGACAAATCGATCAAAATGTATATCAATTATGGACATCTCAACAACAATTCAACCACAAGCATCCGAAGGTGACAATTTTAAAGAATCAGTTGAAAAATCGTCCTGTTAGAAATGAGAGAATTGAACAGTGAATGGAACATATTCCAAAGTCGAAAACTTAGCGTCAGTGATGGGAAAAACTCTGAAAATAAAACAGTAGGAATTTTATGAAGAATAAACTGTTTGATAAATATCAGGAGGTACTAAGTAGGAATCGTTATCGCTAAATTTGATTCCAATTTGAAATAAATCCACCAAGTGTGAAAAAGAGACAATAATAGAATTGAGTGATCTATGAGAAGTGGGTGAAAGACATTTTACGAAAGAAATTGCAATAAACCAATGAAAATCCATGATATCACGTACTTCCATGAATCACGTACTTCCAGAATACAAATAGATATTGATTTATTATTGATGAGGGTAACGGAGCATGAGAAACGCTGACCGAAAATGGAATTTTCTCATGGACCTAAGCACGCAGGAGCTCACCGGAGTTTTATACTCCCTGTACTTGCCAGCGCACGGTCCAACTCAAAGTCGATATCCCAGCTGAGGAACAGATGAAGCGTCAATATCCAATGATTATACGTGAAGAAAACATTGTGTTTTCTAGAGGAGAAGATGGAACTAACGAAGCATGTTTAAGAGGAAATTAACTTGATGGAAGGATTGTCAGTGATTCAAGGTTTATGCATGTTATTCATCGGTGTTTCAATTTGGGTATCATGCATGCAAATAATTTCAATTGATTGAGACTGAGTGTTGAGAGCGAAAGATTTCATAGTTGTCAAGATCAAGTAAGTAATAGATGAATCAATTCATGAAGAATGATGCCATAAATAATAGGAAAATGCAGTGCCAAATTATTTTTTGAGTTGAGTTTGATCTAAGAGTATAAAATCAATGCTTTTTTGAGTAGCGGAGGATTGAGAAAAGTATCACAAATTGAAAAACGTATCCATCAACCTACTCATGAGTGTGAGAGTTGATTCAACCACTTGAAGTTTCTTTGATAAAATTCTACAACTCGTATAGTCTGCTCAAAGATTTGCTTCAACAACTTGGGCGATGAACAAAAGTGGGCACAATACTACTTTCTTTCAACTCCGTGTGTAATGTTATACTGTTGAATGGTTGTTCAATATTTTTTATTTTGAATTCTACAACTCGTTGTTCCAGCAGCTGGATATTTTCATTTTCGATTATTATTTTGTATGCTACTCGAGTTTCTGAGAAACTGATTTTGATTGCAATTATCCTCATTAGATACTATAAATATAATATCGCCCAAGTTATTATTTATCATCAATAATTTTCATCGACAGTATATCGTTCTCCATTCTTGATATAACAGTTATGTTTCTTTGTGTAGAAATGTGCACTAATTTGTGGATTGGTAGAAAACACTACAATTCTCTTGAGATCAGTTTCATCCAATAACTGTGAATCAATAATTTTGAATTATATAAAATTTAACTTTTAACTCGATTTTATTACCTATCGAAAAAAAATTTATTAATAGAAAAATATGTGTTTGAAATACGAAACATGGATTCTGTTTTAGCTCTAGCAAACTGCCCTGGAACGATTCAAAGTCCATTCCCAGGTGAAAGAAATCCTTCTGAGCTACGATATATGCAAATTTGAAATAACATGTCGAACGATATGATCTCATATAATCTGAGTGGAATTTTTCCTGAACAGTTATTAGGATTTTTCAAATCTTCGACATACATTTTTGCATTATCGAAAATATAATATGGATATTTAATTGAAAGTCGCTTCTCTGCCACTAATTCTGATAGATTGAATCAGGGGCACAGATTCGTTCTCACACCTATTTTCACTCACTTGATAAAGGGGCTTATTTTCCAAAGGCTTCCAAATTGTATCGTATAAGGATGGGGGTATATTGAAAATCTTCCTATAATATATACCAAAATCTGTTTGTAAAGACCCTCCTACGAAAAATAATTCCACATCGGGATATGTAGGATCTGGATCAGAAGAAACATTTGTTTTCACGTATGTTATAGCTTCAACTGCGCCTGGAAAAGAGCATACCAAAGACATTAAACGAATGCACAAATTATTGGAAGTGATAATCATATTGTAAAATAAAACTGAATATTGCCAAAGTTCTTTGTCGATTCAGATAACGAGTTCACAAAGCGATAATTCTCGCGGATGAGCGATTTTCGAAAACAAAAAACTTAGCTCAGACATCATTGAAATTTCTATTTCAAAATCTCCGCTCTGCTAATTATATCATATGACTTACACGATATGGAAGTAACAAAATGAAAAAATATAAAATAATGTCTGCGTTCGATTTTGGGGTTCAGTGAATATCGATATATTAGTCACCTCTTTGAAATTTTCAAATGATGAGTGTGTTCACATAATTGAATAACTGAAAATGAGTCGCCGCCATAATTGTACAATCTAGTATATCTTAGACATGAATCTACCCTCACCCTGTATCTGAGATGATAACCCTCTCTAACTTTTATAGAAATAATAAACACTGACGCTTTTAACTGATCTATAGCAGTGATTCAGTTTTGGTTTTTGTATTTATTTTCGTATCTGTGTAGGATAAGATATTAAAAATAATATGTTTTGAGCATTTCATTTTTCATCAGTATTTGAAAGGGTTGCAGTCGTGCGGTTCGAAATCACTAGGGAATAAATTCTTTTGAACCGAAATATGATGAATCACAATTCATCACTTTTTACGTGACTCAGGTCAGAATTCTAAAATATCCCTTCTCAGTTAGTTTCAGGATTTATTTTTCAGTTCCGACAGTCTTTTTGAATATTGATGAATTAGTCAGTCAGTCTCTCGTCAGAACATCTCCATTTCTAGTTATACATGATAATAATATTTTCACCGATACAAACAAAAAGGGCTCACCTATTGAAGTTAAACCTCCCTTGCCATACTTGAAGAACTCGTAATACGTATATGGATTCGCCAAAACTTCAATTTGATTGATAACTATGGACTCATTCAATTGAAACATGATTGCTGGGAAAGTAGCATGGTCGTACATTTGGACTCCAACTGGCAAGTCTTGAATAACCGGGATATCTGTAAAATAATTCGGATTCTCTTTCGTAAAACATCTCTGGAATAATAATAGTATAATTTCCTCATATGCATGTATACTCAGAAAGTACTAGGTTTCAAGACTGAAAGTTGGAATATCATTTTTCTGCAATCCCCTCATTTCGACGATACTCGTGTTTGAGACTCAAACTCGAAAACTTATTGAAACATTCTGTTTAAATTTGAGCAGTTTACCCGAGAATGTACCATATACAATGAAAGCAACAATTTAGGGTAGTATTCGTTGTTTTTTTTTTTGGTATTTTTTTTTTTTTGGTATTTTTTTTTTCTATGTTCTGGTTCCCACGAAAAGGGATATCCTTTAATGTTCAGAGAACATCGTGGGAACCAAGGGAAAGAAGGTAGGAGTTGGTGTTCTTCTTAAATTTCTGAAGGTTGTATGCCTCGGGAACACCTCCCTAGGCAATGAGTTCCAAAGCCTCGCTGTTCGTTGGATGAACGAGTCTTTGGAAAGTGATGTTCTGCAGGTCTCCAAAGTGACCACGAAGGGGTGTGATGACTGAACTTGACGGGTTAATCTCGAAGAGACTGCCAAAGCAGGAACGATTGTTGATATTTCAGAAGAGCATCGCCCATGAAAATATCTATAAAATAGAGACAAATCGCCAACTTTTCTACGGTGTTCCAGACAAGTGAGTGAGTTTGTGAGCGAGGCATCACCGACGAGACGAATTGCCTTTTTTTGGACAGAATCCAATAGCCTCAGGATATGTTTAGGTGCCGCACTCCAAATATGGGAACAGTATTCCAGGACAGGTCGAATCTGTGCCTTATAGATCATAAGCAGCTGACTGGGGGTGAAATAGCTCTTGGCACGAAACAAAAACCAAGTTTTTGGGATGCACTTTTGGCAATGGACCTCACGTGATTTTCCCAGGAAAGGTTATTGCTGATAGTAATACCAAGCATCGATATGGATGACTTCAGTGGTATGGTTACTCCTGACAAAGTTATGTTAGGCACAGTGAGATCGGCTTTTCTAGAGAAAAGACATGCTTGTGTTTTGTTTGCATTGAATTCTACCAAGTTATTAGATCCCCATTCGAGAATTGTTGCTAAGTCCATATTTATATTATTAACATTTCTTCCTCGTTCATTTCTGGTTTCACGGGCTGATATAGGGGCCCTGGAGAGAAAGCGGTATGGAGGGTACTATCATCGGCAAAGCGTGTACTGGACATGAAGTTGCTTTCAACAGGTCGTTGATGTGAAGTAGAAATAGTGTTGGTGCGAGAATAGATCCTTGCGGAACACCAGCATTTATGAGTAGAGTGTCAGATGAAACTCCATCGACCACTACATGGAGAGACCTGTTTGAGAGAAAACTAGCAAGCAGAGAACACAGCTGAGGGGGCAAGCCATAAGACGGAAGCTTGGCGAGGAGTCCCTGGTGCCAAACTCGATCGAACGCCTTGGAGATATCTAATGCCACAGCTAAAGTTTCTCCATACTTTTCAATAGATAGCTGCCATATATGTGAGACGTAAGCGAGCAGGTCACCAGTTGATCTCTGATGGCGGAAGCCAAATTGCCTATCGTTGACAATTCCTGAGTCTTCCAGATATTTCATGAGCTCGATGTTGATGGCTTTTCCATGACCTTTGAAATAATAGATAGCAGTGCGATAGGTCTGTAGTTGCTAGGTAGGGCCTTTTGCCTTTTTAGGGACTGGCTGTACTCTTGCAATTTTCCAATTGGACGGAAATACCCCCAAATTGTAAGAGTGGTTGAACAACTTGCAAAGAACAGGTGTTAGTTCAGGGGCACATTTCTTGAGAACAATCGGCGGATTCCGTCAGATCCACAGGCTTTGTTGGTGTTGAGACCCAGCAAAATCTTTCTGATAGTACGTTGGCGAAAGGTGATCTCGGGCATGTGACTGTCAATAGGTGTAATGTTCGGGGGTTGTTTTCCCGATGAATCCAGAGTGGAATTTCCAGCAAATAGGTGCGCAAAGATATTGGCTTTTTCCTGGGCAGTCGTTGCTAGTGTTCCATCTTCTTTGGTTAGAGGAGGAAATGAGCTGGAAGTGAAGTTTCTTCCCACAGCTTTGGCGAAAGACCAAAATGAACGGGATCCGTTAGGACATTCAACAAGTTTTGATCTTATTTTGGCATTGTGGGCGTATTTTGAGCATTCTATTGTCTCTTTGCATATGCCTCTAGCCTCGATATATGCTGCTCTGGTCTCAGGGCCCGGATTTTTTAGCCATCGATGGTATGCTGCCTGTTTGGAAGCCACAGCTCTAGAGCAGTTTCTGTTAAACCAGGTCTTATCGGATGATGTTCTTCTTTCGGTATTCGGTATGTAAGTTTGCATCCCCAACATGATGATTTCAGAAATTGTCTCAGCACATCGTGTTGGATCTACAGAAGAGAAACAAACTCTCTTCCATGGAAACGCTGAGAAAAACATACGAAGACCTTCCCAGTCGGCCGTATGCGTAACCACCTTGAGATCGGTCGATTAATTTCATGCAACATTAAGTTGAAGGACAAGGCTGAATACCATGTTTCTCCTCACTAGTGACAAACCCAGATTTCTCCACCACCAGCAAAGTTTGTGTTATTGCTGTTCATCACAAGTCAAACATTGTTTATGTTACAATTTCAGGAACGCCTGTCTGCATATATGGATATCAGTTAGATAAATTGTTTGAATCTGTATATAATCAAGCTCAAATATGGCCCTGTTTACTAAAGAAACATTGGTTACTTCCTTATAAACGAAGAGGATTCAAATCGACTCCTTCCATGGAAGAAATGGAGTATCTTCATTGCCAGCATTCATTAACAAAGTATGTAGATGAAGCGATGACCGTAGAATAATCGTATTTTGTCAACATATACATCAAAATGTTCCATCGAGAAGGTTGGCATAGTCGCTTAGTCCAGACTGGTCGCAATTTCTCGAAAAATGTGTCATTTCTAGTTGTTTTTGATTTCTTGGCACTATGCATTTTTCAGGAGAGATATATAAATCTACAAAAATGTTTAATTTTTCAATTTTCCTAAGAATATATGACCAAGGATTTATACAATCATAGAAAAAAAAAGGAAAATGGCTCTGTGTGAGAAAATCCGAGAAATGCAGCACCACTAAATGATACATGTTATTAGAGAATTGATATTCATGGAACACAGTATATTTATGATCGTAGCTTATAATTAAACATATCAGAACATTCAAAATGTCTGACTTACCAGGAAAAAGTAATTTTCACTTTCGCTTCAACCGGAAGGTTTCAGTCTCTGTTTGCAAAAAATTCAATATGTGTTGTTTTCAGACAAGGTTTTTTTATATCTTTCGAATCATTCATTTGTATTCATCGGAATAAAAATAAAAGAAACTTTTTATGTTGAAAATTATATCTACAAAAAATTCCACGCATATCCATTTTACAAAATCATACTTCATGATTTTGTAAAATGGATGGAGTGTTACATTATTCGCTTCAATTCATTTTCCTTTTTTTTATATCTTTCGTTGAGCTCGTTGGGCTCATCATTCAGAAGGATGGAAACAGATTCATTTTTCTGCAAATGCACATATTTCAAGATATTCCCCAAAAACGCGAAGGCGACCTGAAATGATCCAGTATCGTAGACTCATCAGCAGGCCTGGACTAGGAAATTTAGTGGCGATATTCTTGTCTTTATTGATGTCAACTTTCTAGAATTATCACTTCACATAAACTCATTATAGGTGGATAATGGAAAAAACAAAAAAATTTAAAAATCTGCATTACATAAAAAAACATTTTTGAAGAATCACTGTCTGGAAGTACTATGCTGTGACGAGCTTGAGTTCACGTTTCCTAAAGTAAGCAAATGGAAAATGTATCATCAGATATCGAACTATCCAACAAGATAGCTGTGGAGAAGATAGTTTGATGCTCATTTTCATCATAATGTTACGATATTTGTGTCATTTTTACAAGCTTTCAGTTACTTTCACCTGTCCCGGTGTCTGTAATAAAATCTTGCAAGTTAAATCTGACCCACTTCTAGTGGTCCGAATAACGTGAAAGTCGGCAGGTATCTATAATTCCCGTGACATTGCATTATACAATTTTTGTGTGTGTATGTGGGGGTTTTCGGGGTCAAAGATGATACTTTTTTCGTCAAAATTCATAAAATCAAAATGGCAGCTCCAAGATGGCAAACGATTTCTGTGATTCTATTCCGATTCTATTCAAAATTGGTATGTGGAGGTTTTTCGGGTCTGAGATTATGAATTTGTGAATTCGAAATGGCGCACGAGGTTTATAATTATGGTACGATCCTATACAGAATTAGTACGTGGGGGTTTTTGGAGTTGAAGATCATTATTTTTGTGAAAAGGGAAACATTCTCTATTGAATATTGATAAAAAGATTTTTTTGTGAATTGAAAAATCCACGATTAAAATGAAGTTATTTTTTGTGGATGTCTAACAGGAAACAACTACTTTTTCGGCTGAAGCCACGCTGTACATTGAACTACATCTGATAGATATTCTGAGAAAGCCCTAACTCAAAAGAATAAATCTGAAATTGAAAATTTGCATTTTCATTCAGATAGTTATTTGATTTTATATTCCAGTTTCGATTAGGAAGTCATAAAGATGAATGAGGCAAAGAAGAATGTTTTCCAAGAGAGAGTACTTACCAGAAAGCATTCGTAACATTGACGCAGGAAAGACATCGCATTCACTAGGTCTTCAATACATTTTTGTCGACGAAAATCTATTTCACGCTTCCACGATCATCAGAAAGACCGGAAGAAATGGAAAACACATTTTCAAGAAGCAATCTCACTTAGAAAAGTTGGAAAAAGTTAGAATCATTTCTTTTGGAGAGACACTTTCGAATTAGTGTTATCTGACATTAAAACCTGTCATGGGGTATGATAGATTGATTTGTTGAAAATATAAACAGGATGTTAATAAAATCAGATGTGGAATCATCTGCGACTGAAAAATAAACTTTAGTCACTATCTTCCATGGTCAAGATAACCTCTTGTGGGGTATTCATGTTGAAAAGGAGAACTTTCTCAATTGAATATTGATAGAAATATTTTTCTGTTCATTGAAAAATCCACGATTTGCTTTCTGTTAGACATTTACAGAAAATAACTTCATTTTAATCGTGGATTTTTCAATTCACAGAAAAATCTTTCTATCAATATTCAATCGCAGATGATTCCACATCTGATTTTATGAACATCCTGTTTATATCTTCAACAAATCAATAAACAGAAAAATTTAATTAAAATTCCTTAAAACCTTGGGAAGATAGTGACTAAAGTTCATCTTTCAGTCGCAGATGATTCCACATCTGATTTTATGAACATCCTGTTTATATCTTCAACAAATCAATAATTATTTTTCTTGTGAAAATTCATACAATCAAAATAACGGGTCCAAGCTGATGGACGATCTCTGGGATTAAGATCCGATTCTATTCAAAATTGGTATGTGGAAGTTTTCGGGGCATAGATTATGAATCCATTGTCAAAATCAATAAATTCAATATGGCGGCTCCAAGATGGTGGACAAGTTTTTTTATAATAGATCGTTTCTATTCAAAATTGGTATGTCGGGATTTTTGGGGTCGGATATAATGAATTTACTAGGAAATCATTAATTTTTTGTCAGAATTCATAAATAGAAGATGGCAGCTCCAGGATGGCGGACGAATTAATCTTTAGATGGTCTCCTCATCGGAGAACTAGATAGGTCAGAACTTACAGGAAAAAGGCGTTATAATGACGATGCTCCAACAAAAATACATAGATTGAGGCGTACTTACCAAAAAGCAAAAAATAAAATAATTTAAATTGAAATATTTTTTGAAGGCAAGCTTTTATTCAAATGCGCTTTAAAGTAAAGAATTATTGCTTCAGATGTGTGACGTAGGTTTTTTCGTGTGTTACAGATTCAAAAGCGTGTCGCTTTTGTATTCGAACTTAAAATTTGCGCTACAAGCTTTTGAATCTATAACTCACAGAATAACCCACGTCATATGTCCAAAGCAATTATTTTTAACTTTTTATCGCATTTGAATGAAGGCTTGTCCTTAAAAAGGATTTTTTTATCTCCAGTTGAGTTATTGACTAGTGGTTAGGAAAATATAGCACATGTTCAGCGATATGAAGTGAAGGCACATTCCAAATGTTGGTTAGATCATCTGGAAATCAAAAAGAAATGAAAAAAAATAAAGTGCGCGACTTATCATTTGAAAACATGAAAGTATCTGGAATGGCCAAACCTACGTCAATAAAATATTGTGTTTGTTTATTGTGTAATTACGAAGTCAAAATTCGTTTTAGCGGCCAAGTTAACATTGAGAATTTTTGTAGATTCGATGATACCATGCTTGAATAGGTACGTAAAAATTATATAATACGTTCAATATGAAAATTCTATTGGAATACCATGGAAAAATTGCAAAAATGTCGAACCAAAACACTCAGGAGTTGATTTCCAGTCGATTCAAATAGTTTCCTGAAAAAGACCTGAGTAAATGGAAAAAAGTGATTTAATGAATCATGGCACATCCAACAGATCACATTTCGATAGAGGCGGGCCTGCATCGCCTCCTGGAATGCAAATGCTACCTTCAGATGAGAAAACAACCACTACTTCTATGATCCGACGCCAACGCACACAACACACATAAACCTTCATATATACAAATACTGTCCATATTCATCATGCGAATAAGACAAGGAATGTTAGATATAACAATGAGTGAATCAAACCTGAGAGATCAAACAAAAACTGGAAGGTATCGAGCGAAAGTTCTCCCCAGCTAGTTCTCGGGAGAAAAGTATTATTTTTTGAAATTCTGCGAGAATATCAACTCTACATTCCAAGAGACAAGTTTATACTTGATCATGGCGAAAGGAAGAGTCGAAAGAACATGGCACTAATAAAGCCAGATGGAACCTTCACGGAAAATGAGAAGGAAATAGAACTGCTTCTGCTAAAAACCCACTTTTATAAGGGAGAAACAGTTTCTCTAAGGAATTTAACAGACTAATAGGGAAAGCTACTACAATGGCTCACCACAAACGTGGTAGTTGATGACTCAAATAGGCCATGAACACCATCCAGCTATTCAAAACACAAGGGGTCAGAGGGATCTTTCTAGCCCTACTTCCAAGGAGACAAAATATCGCCCAATTACACATAGTACATATGAATCGAAGTAGATTAGGAACATATCAGAAATATGACCACCAAAAGCAGGAGGGGAAGATATAAGACATCCTGAATCAGACCAATCAGCCTCACATCGTTTGCCCTGAAAACGATGGGAAAATATGTGGATAATTATAGGAAAATATATATCTTGGAACGGTTATGACATTGCACTCCAGTCAGCATACTCATCGAGCGAGAAAATGCATTTTTGCAACTAACGATTGAAATTAAAGATGCACCTACAAATGAGGACGATGAAAAAATCTGGAAATTATATCAGAACAGAAATCTTAGAACGGATACCACTGTACCTCAATCAGCATACTCAGTAAGTGGACATATCTATGGAGGCCACACTACCGCAACCAACAAATGAAATACAAAATGTACGGACTCATGCGGAAATCGTGGTTTAAGCCTTGTTGGACATAGAAGCATTAGATAAGAGAGTAGTAGATGGCTCGACGTCTGTATGGGGTCGCAATCATATTTTTCCATTTTCCTATTATTTTTTTTCGATTTGTACAACCAAACGATATCCACTCATATGACGTACAACGAGAGATGGTACCAGTCAGTAGGACTAAGTACCCCAGTATCAAAAGCCTTCACAAGTAGAAGTGAACTCAATCTCAAGACTATCGAAATGGATGGGCAAATCATTGAAAGAAAGAAAGAGGTTGAGAAACTAGGCCCGATCTCAGATGGAATGAATAACCAATGAAACTAAGGACGCTCCGATGTTGTAGAAAATACTGGGGATGTGAAACAAAAACTCTGCAATAGATGATCACAGCAATAGTGAGATCAATCATCACTGATTGGGCAGTGGCATGAGGTAAAATAACGGATATGGCATGATAGGAGAGGTTATAATCAGAAACAAAGCTAAACTCCCTCCATATGTCATGCCAAAGAAGTTCAGCTTGGTGGAATGATCTGCCACAGAGCTGAGCTGAATAGGTGAGACCTCAGCACCATTTTGAAGCTTAACAGAAGCACCATCAAATGGTAGATAGACTTAAACAGCAGAAAACTGATATGGGAGTATATGGGCACAAAACCAAATAATTTGGTGGTCTGGGCAAATTCTCAAGTATTTTCGAGCAGATATATTGAGGAATGCGTCCAGTTCAACAGCGAAAGGAATTCTCATCATGTCTGATAGTCAGCCATCATATCTTTCATTGAAACATTCTAGATGTTGAAGCAAAATGGTCTGTGACTGCTTATGAAAACAAAATAAGCAGTCAAAACAAGGTCACTCTCTTCTGGGTTCCAGGGCATACTTTGATGAGGGGTCTTGGTATTCAAACTTTCCTGTGGAGTTATCAGTTGTTATATCACAAGAGAGTGAGTGAGAATAAAGTGAAAATAATTCAACAGATTTTGCCAGGCAATAGACCCGAGAGCCCAATGGGCTCCAGTGGCATTTGCCGAATGGCAACAAGTTTGAAAAAGGAATCTGGAAAATTATTTTCTACTTTATCGAACTCTCGTGTGGTATGCTATGGATTATTTTTTTATATTACGATCATAAACATTTTTTCTCGCACAGTGATACAATGTACTGAACCAGTTTTGATTCATTTCTCACTTTTCATGCGAATTGATGAAATACTCCAGATTGAAAATATACGTCGTTAGACGATGAGAACGAAATTATTCCCGCGACAATTTTCTAAGTAGAATATTCCATATATAATAATGTTTCGGATGGCCATAACGTACATAAATTATTTGAATTGAAAGTTCCAATTGATTTTCCAGAAATGTCAAGAAATAATCGATAATATAATATCTGGAAAACGGAATAGTGAAGTTGATCCTCTGAAATCCATATGATGGAAAGGTCTACAAGGGATGAGACAAGCGAAATTACCCCTGATAATTCACAACCAGGTAATATTTAATGAATGCCTTGCTTTAAACAAAAACAACTTCCGATACCCAACAGGAATCCTAACAGGCCAATCCTAACTAAGAAGGCACATGAAAAAAATCTGGGATAAATAGAGAAACAGGGTTTATATTCTGCAGATACAAGAATAACAGCTACATCCACATCCACATTGAATACAATAAGTCTCATAGGCCGCATTTTACTTAACACCCTCGAACACATTCTGATTTGGCAAATTTCCATTCGAATGGTTCCGTAATTGGAAAGAACTTCATGTAATTATATGATATGAATCCCCATTGAATGATGGGGTTACATGCGCAGTACCCAAAAATATGTAATGGCAGGAATCTGCAATTATCAAATTGATTCAACAATAACAGGTAGTTTTGGAATTAAAATTGATTCCAGAACTAGCCAGAGGCTCTCAAAATTTTTCAGCAAGGTGGAGCTCCTCCTCAGTCTAAGCGAGCTCTTCGTGATTACCTGAACAATGTATTTTCGATCCGTTGGATTGGAGGAAAATGCTATTGAATGGCCACCAAGGTCTCCAGATTTGACTCCATTGTACCATCATTCCTGTAAATGCTTGGGATGTGAAGTCTAACTGAGAGGCCACAAAATCTTCTAAAATTCAAACAAAACCAGAAAAGAAATGGAACTCATCTCGCAGGAAACCACAAAGAAAGTTGTGAATTGATTCTCATTCAGAATTGAATTCAACTTCCAGAGAAAAATGATTCATATACAACACCTTCCTTGATATTTTTTGGTCCATCTACTGTTTTATGTGTGTCAATCTTGATCACAAAGTAAAATAGTTCCTTATTTCTTCGATATGAAACCTGTACAAACCCAACCAATAGTGTTGATATTGATAGATAATCTAAAATCATGGAGGGAGATTCATTTGGAAATGAAAAGTCGGGTGTTATATCTCAGAAAATGCTTGCTACTTCGACAAACACAAAAATTGAGTTGTAGTTTCACATAATATACATATCCATATGTTGACTTCATACGCACAATACTTAGTTTTAACATACCACAGTTTGGTATATAACGGTAGTACAGAGATTATTATCAGTTCATTTGAATTATCCCATTGAACTTCATCAATCATTCGGATTAATTATTATCGTTCATGAAAGAAACTGGCATTGAAATGTGAATGATTTTATGTATTGATTTTATAGTATTCCTAGAGTGTTTATCATGAATCTATGCCATAATAGTTGCCATAATCATTCTTTCTTGTGTTTTTGACCCGAGGAAGGCTACAAAACTATTGTGAATTCAATAAGATACTTATTTGTATATATCCACTACAAAACCCCGATGAGAACCAGTATAATTGATATTATGTTTCAGTCCTCAGAAATGTTTTGAATCCTTCCAATAAATCCTTTCACTCTAAGAGACGAATTAGAAGAAAAATAACTAAACTGTTTGAATCGAAATTGCCACCATCGAACTCGACGAAAGGGTCTTCAAACCGGAATGAATCCAAGTGGCATTCAAATTGTGAGTTGAGTTATTGTATACAGAGTGATTGATTTGCCTTATATCTACCTGCGTCTCTGCTGAGAGAATCCATCCAATCTTCACGATCCCGAAAATGAGCGGCGAAAAAAATCCTTTTTTCTTTTCTTATCTTTTTCTTTTCCTTATTTATTTCTCTTCTTTTTTTTTTGTTTGTTCGGTTGGGTGTACGTTCTTGTTAGTATATTTGGGTTTTGAATTATTTCTTATTAGTTTATGCCTCGTCTTCCAGAATCATAGCTTCTCCCCATTTCACGCGGCAATACGATAATGATACACGAAGTACAATCGCTCCAGTATTAATTACATTTCTGGAGGATTTCCTAGTCGAAAAATTTTTGTTCTTATGCTGTGTTAAACATATTGATTGCCAGTGTTGGTGTCCCAATTGTGAATTATGTGAGTTAAGTGATGCTCCGAATATTCATAAGTACACTGGATTGAATGAATAAAGTGAAATATCTCGCTGTAGTTTTTGTGACTCGTCAGTTGGCAGAAAACAAGCCGTTTTTTGGAACGGGCCGTGCAAAAATCTTTATCATCAGGACTGTGCGAAAATACCGGGTGATCTAGTTCCATATCACTCATCAGTGCCTGGTTTACAATGGAAATGTTCTGCATGCAAATTGTTAGAAAACAAACTTGATGATAAAAAACTTCATGATATTTTCGACAAGCACTGCTCCAGCCTGTTCAAAGAATTTACATCAAAATTTGAAATCATGAAAAATGATTTTGTCCAATCTGCTTTAGAAAAGATTGCTGATCTTACCTCAGTTCATACCCTCTCACCCTCACCAACCAACCAAAATCTTGCCAACAAACTCACTTATGCAGAAAAATTGGCTGAACCAATGCAGAAAATCGTTTTCAAACCCAAAGATACTGACCAAGAAAACCAACGTACGAAATCAGACTTATTACATCATATCAACCCTATTAATATGGGATTCAACAATGTTAAAAATCTGAGACAGGGAGGTATAATGCTGGGATGCAACAATGCTGATAGTGCAAAGGAAATCATGAAAATTGCTGATAATGGAATGTCCGCCAACTATGATGTACACATTCTGAAGACTCTCAAACCACATGTCAGAGTAGTTGGTATTAGTGAAAAACTGGATGAGGATACTCTTCTACAGTATATTCGTGCTCAAAATGACACAATTTTCAATGAAACTACCGAGTGCAAGATTATTCGTGTGTGGGCAACCAAAAAGAAAAACAATATTTTTCAAGCAGTGCTGCAAGTAGATTTGTCGGTATATAAAAAAATCATGTCACAAGGTCACTTATTTATTGGATTCGATAGCTGTTCTGTGTTTGAGGCCATATTTGTTTCTCGTTGCTTCAAATGTAATAGTTTTCTTTCATTCTAAGTCTACATGTAAAGGTGAGTTGACTTGTCCTATTTGTTCCGGGGCTCACGGCCTTGAAGGCTGTAAGCCTGATAGCCAGAAACAATGCATAAATTGTGCAAATATCAAACGTAATGAACAAACTAATATTGACACTGATCATGCTGTCTGGGATCATCCGAACTGTGAAGCTTACAAAAGAGCTTTTGAGAAAATGAAGCGAAATCTATTTGGTGCGCCTAACAAGTAGCAACCAAAGGTGCCCTCTTGTTTGAATTTGAGCTCAAGTCATTCAAATGCTACAATATCGACATGCAAATTGTCAGTATATTATCAAAACATGCGTGGACTCAATTCAAAGACAACCAAATTATTGCTTGCATCTGCGCAGAGCGAGTACTCAATTATTGCAATAACAGAATCATGGTTAGGACCCGGGGTAGGAAATGCTGAAATGTTTGATTCGAATAGATACACCGTTCTGAGATGTGATCGCGATCTAGATAACATGAATGTCACTCGTGGAGGGGGAGTTGCGCTCGCCATTGATAATAGCATATGTACAGTTGAAAATCTAAATTTGAAGGCACATCCTTCATTTAACGACTTATATATGATTGACATACTATGTGCGAAAATAAAAGTCAATCTTGCTACATAATTATTCTTTCTATTCCTCCAAATAACACAGCAGAAACTTATAACGCCCTCTTTGAAATACTGAGCTCATTAGATTTCTTGTACAATAACAACATACTTTTCATTGGTGACTTCAATTTAAGTGAATACTCAACTACTCTGGATGGTGGGGAGCCATCGCCACGTGTATTCCCATTATTCAATTTGATTAAATTTTTCGAATTAAATCAATACAACAGTATCACAAACAGCAAAAATAAAATTTAAGACTTGGTTTTAGCCAACTTTATATGAACCGTTGAGTCAGCTCCTGAAATATTGATTCCAGAAGACAATAATCACCCCTTCCTCCTAATTACATATGATATAATCGGTTAACGTTGTGATAATGAAAATAAAACTGACTCGGTCTATTATAACTATAGAAGAGCAAATCTTCCTGTACTCTACCAAAAAATTGCTGAAACTGATTGGGACTTTTTGGTAAATATAACTGATTTAAATGAAGCATTCAATAAGTTCTATCACAAGTTGAATGAAATCATTCACTCTGTTGTCCCCTTAGTTGAGGCCTGTGAAAGAAACTATCCGCCTTGGTATAAATCGAGCATTATAAGAAAATTCAAATTTAAACATAGAGATACAGATACAAAAAATTCCAGGATCAGCTTGCATTTATTGAATTCCAAAAGATAAGAAGAGAAGTAAAGTCTGAAATTGAATCTAACTACCAACTGTACTGCCGTAATATCGAACAGCAAACCAAAACGGACCCAAAAAAAATCTGTCAATTTGTAAAACAAAAGAAACACTCGTCATCTCTACCACTAACAATGGTCTATGATGGCATTGAACATAATGACCCCGTAAGCATTGCAAATGCCTTTGAAGAGTATTTTAGCAATTCTTTCGCAACACCTAGTCAGATTATACAAAATATTACTACCGTAAACTTGGCGAATGATGCTTTGATCATAACAGAATTTTCGGAAGTGAAGTTTGTGAAGCTCTCAAAAAAATCAAGCCAAAATTCACAATGGGACCTGATAAAATACCAGCTTTCCTGATTCATGACTGTGCCTCCTCATTCGCTGCACCTCTGGCAATACTTTTCAACCTCTCAATAAAATACCAACAGTTCCCTGATGTGTTGAGACAATCTAAATTAATACCAGTTTTCAAAAAAGGTGACAAACATGACATAGAAAACTATCGGCCTATTACAATAGTCAATAATTTCTCAAAATCTTTTGAAATCCTTCTTAATAAACCACTTTACAACCATGTCAAAAATCAAATAACTGAGTTACAACATGGCTCCTTCAAAGGTAGGTCAACTACCACAAATCTCTTCTGTATTTCACAGTACATATCCAACACATTCGAAAATAATGCCCAGGTAGATGTCATATATACGGACTTTTCCAAGGCCTTTGATGAACTTGATCATGATATTTTACTCAGTAAACTGAATGCATTTGGCTTCTCAGGGAATGAATACTTTTTTCACCTTCTATCTACAAAACCACTCCCTCTACGTTGAGTGGCATGGCCAGAATTCCATTTTATTAACACCAACATCAGGCGTTCCACAAGGTTCTGTTTTGGGTCCACTTTCCTTCAATCTGTTCATTAATGACATTATTGAGGATGTCGGAGTCAATTGTTTATTATATGCGGATGATTTGAAATTATATATAAAAATAAACTTCCAGAATGACTGTGCCATTTTACAAAACGCCCTAGATAGAGTAAATACTTGGTGCAACATTAATCGCCTTCTATTAAATGCTAATAAGTGCTCAATTGTAACATTTACTCGGAAACAGAACAATATCACCTATAACTACTCAATTGGCAATGATGTGCTCCCTAGATCCAATTCTGTTCGTGACCTTGGTGTCACCTTCGACCAAAAATTATATTTTTCAACACACATGAATGAAATTACCAATGAATGTCCAAGGGCTTTAGGTTTCATTGTCAGAAAAACTCGTGACTTCTCGAATAAGAACACACTGCTACTGTTATATAATTCCTATGTCCGTTCTAAAACAGAGTATGCATCTATCATTTGGTGTCCATATTATAATGTCCATTCAAATAATTTCGAATTAATCCATAGGCGCTTCATGAAATATATCTCTTTCAAAGAAGATGGTGCGTACCCTGCTATAGGAATATGTAATACCTCTTTACTAGAGAGACATAACTTGACCTCTCTTGCAAGTAGAAGGAATACATCTGCTCTGATTTTTCTTCATAAGGTGGCCAAATCAACTGTAGTGATATTTTGAGTATGCTGAATTTTCATGTTCCAAGAGTGAATTCAAGACATAACACTCTATTTTACCTCGAATTATCTAGAACAAATGTACAGAAAAACTCACCCTTATTCAGAATTTGCAACAACTTCAATGTTGTCAATGACAGTTGTGACATTTTCTCTTGCAGCATTGCTTCATTGGCAAAAATCAGTTTTTGATATTGATTTTCCTTTTCTCTAGTTTTTGTATCATGTCTCATTTCTACACTATTGTTGTATCTTTACTGATTCTCAAATTATTTATGTTTTTTTTTGTTTTTGTACCTGTGATTTTCCCACCCTGTAAATGGATTTCTGTTGGGTGGTGTACAATTAAAAAAAAAATTTTTATGTCGTCTAGGAGGTTTTTTATTGAAATATTTCTCTCGAAAGCTCTGGACGGGTATGGAAGGTTTATTTTATTGAGGGGGTATCGTATTTCTACCGTGTTTTCGATCTCGCTTCGATATCACATCTGTCCACGATATGTGTATGGTCCCATAGTTCCAGTCCACATGAACATCTTTCGTTCGTGTCTCTTAGATGAAATCTGGCGTAATATTGTTGCATATTTCCGTGTCCCGTAAGTAGCTGAGTGGTCTTCCATGTTTACTGTGCGTCTTGTGCTTGAATCAACCCAACGAATTTGCTAATTGCGGATGTTGTGTCTCTTCTTTGTTTCATTCAGATCTTTTTCAGTGGATATGACTGTCTTCCATTTGACTTGTGAAGTGTGTATTCCATCTTGGTCAAGCGGGTATCTCTTGTTGGTTATTTTTATGGTCAGCCCCCTGTTTTGGTGGTCTTCTGTGGTTTTTCTCATTGTGTTTGCCAATCGATCCCTTGATTTCCATCTGTAAATATTATCCGTGCCACTGTGTCAATGATGATGTTAATATTTTCTTGGGGAAAGCGAGATAGTCCCCATCTTATGCCTTGTGGTAATGCATGCAGCTCTGCCCTGAGGATGTTGTTGCCCTCCCTGGGTCTCCCAGATGTCTTTCCTATTTCTTTGCGTCATACATATGTTCTAGCTCCGTTCCTTAGGCTGGCTTCAATGTGAATCGTTATATTGTCTGGATAGTTATCTTCTTGGTTTGTTCCGATGGGAGAAATTGCCGGGTGTATGTTGTCCTCTGATTTGTGTCTCATGGATCTGTATGTTCTCGAGTTTTTCGCAGTGAATGTGAAGTTGGTCCGAGCGGCCTGTTCACTGTAGAGCGTCCGTGGAAGTGGTTTTGTGATCTCTAGGGGGCATTCTGCTGTCCGTTACCCTGTCTCCCCATATTTCAGTACCATAAAAGATGAGTGGCTTCATCGCTCTCTCGTATATAGTTTCAAGGTTATCTTTCATTGCTCCCTATCAAAAATAAGAAGCCGCGAACCTCACTGTATAATATACGAAGAGCTTGACGCCGTCAAGTCAGTCAAACTTTACTGGAGAATGGAGATATAGCAGTTCTGTAAGTAGGCAGGCTGCTTTATATCTGTTTTTTTAAATCACAACAAACACGATTAGATTTTTACAGAATTCTCATTAAATCCACAACATATTTCGCTAGCACAGTAGCTTATTCAGGTGAATCTACAATGAACTGAATATACAAACGCCACAGTTTCATACCTACTACCCAAGGTCATTATCGGTTATTACCTCTAACGAGATAAGTACCGGTAATAATCTCCCAAAACATAAATTATATTCTCATTTATAATAATTACAAAGGGTTCAATCTAGGAAATTGAATTCGAAAGTGGTGAGTTATTCAAATCAAGGTGGTCGTTGAGTAATAAGTTCGAATTATTCAAGCTATCAATTTCTAACGTTTTCAACTGATTCAGTTCAATACCTTTATTTTCTACTTGTAGAATTTCGGAATCATTATTGAAACAATGGTTTTTCTCTGAAAGGTCATTGGAATATGTTGAATTTGTTTTCTTTCTCACCTTACTCATATGATGTTCATGGATCCTATCTTTAAATGTTCCACCAGTCTGTCCAATATATAACTTAGGCCAAGTTCCACACTTCAATCTATATACTCCCGATTTTTCGGAATTCGAAATTATATCTTCATTATTTTTGATGAATTTACCCAACGTATTCTTTGTTCTATATGCAATATTTGGAACTTGTTTATCAAGAAATGAAGCTATTTTTTCCGTAGTCTGTCCACAATATGCGAGTGTTATTTTGATTAGAGACTTTGGTGGTAGGAAAAACGTACATAGCTTTTGAATAAAGTTTTTTTGGAGAGAATGCTATCTATCAGGTCAACTTTATATCCATTGTTCACTTTAATTTGTTTCAAGATGTTAAGTTCTTTTTCGAAATTCTCATCTGAAAGGGGAACATTTACCAATATATGAATAGGGTAGGGATGTTTAGAATTGTCATGAATAGTAATATCCTTGTGGAAGGGTTTGTGGTAAATTGAAAATTCATGTTTTTTGTTAAGTTTGGTTATTGTGAAGTCCAAGAAATTGATTGAGTTTTTTTATTCTATTTCGACAGTGAATTTTATGTTTTCGTGAATTCTGTTGATATATTTATGAAAAGTATCCAATTGTCTGTTGGTTCCAATGAAACAAACCAAAATATCATCCACATATCGATGTTTCATCAATGAATGTTCATGAATCGTTTACTCTAGGTTATTCATAAAAATGTTAGCATGTAAAGGACTTAAAGGGTTTCCCATAATTAACCTTTTTGAAATAGAATAAATATTGTTATCGAATTGAAAATAATGTTGTTTCGAACAAATTGATATAAGGTCCATTATTCCTTGTTTGATGACTGGATTTACATGGTTTCTGTCTGATAACTTCATTTCTTAATAAACAAGATCTAAAAGTTGCATATAAAACAAATAATAGGTTGGGTAGATTCATAAAAAATAATAAAGATGGAATTTCGAAAGCCAAAAAAAAATCAGGAGTATATAAATTGAAGTGTGGAACTTGCCCTAAAGTATAGATATGATAGATATCTTCATTCGTTCTTTTAATTTACATACCTCATAGAAGTGTAGAACGTGTCAAATAAATAATCTTTTGAATAATTACAATTACAATGATTACGGTGAAATATTCACATGTATGTCGTTTCATTCTGCCTGTCTAATAAAATATCCGACAATGTATAAAATTGAGAAACTTGCACATATATTAAAAGGGAAAGTAATTGAATCCCTATTTCCAGACTTGTCGCACATCGTTAAAAACGAAATAATGGGTTTCTAAATAAACATACTCTAATAGGTACCGATATACACTTACACAGACATCTTTGTATATACACATACATAGTAAGTAAGTTGTCTTTATTCGTTCTGTCGAATAATATACCTCATAGAGATGTAGAACATGTCAAATGAATAATCTTAAAATTAGGGTAAAATGACTTAAGTAAGTATTTATATACATAAAATAATACATTTAAAAAATTATTATGAGATTCACCCCCAAATTAATTCCAGTTATCCAGAATAAATTGCAGGATGAATACATTAAGATTAAAACACTCCTATATTGAAAATAATCAATTTTTTGTATCATAGACTTTCCATATTATGTTGAAAATACTCTTCAATGTTATAAAATACATTTTTACTCAAAAAAACTTTGAGTATTTTTTTAATAATTCCATTTTTCATTAATCTAATGTTATTTGGTAGCTTATTCCATATTTTCACCAAACTATACTGCACATTTTTTTGGATATACGTATATTTAATTTTATCATTTCGTAAATCAAATTTACTTCGCGTATTTGCTTATGAGATACTACCCTGTCATTAAACAAGTATTTATTATTTAAAACAAAATTAATTGATTCATATATATATATATATATATAACTGTCAATATATTATTTTCTCTGAATAGGGGTTTGCAACTTTCGCGACGTGCAACTTTAAAAATTTTCCTCGCACATTTTTTTTGAAGAATAAGTACTCTCTGTATGTGGGAAGAGTTTCCCCAAAATATTATTCCATAACGGAGTTTGGACTGTACATATGCGTGATACGACATTAGAGCAGCATTCACATCAATATTTTCAGAGAGTACACATAAGGCATATGTATATTTTGATAGATCTCCAGTCAACTGATCTATATGAGATTTCCAATCTAGACGATGATCTATTATCACCCCCAAAAAAGACATATTGCTGGATGTTTCAACTACTGCGTTGTCGATAACTATGTTTAATGCGTTGGTTTTTCTATCAAAATGCATAATTTGGGTTCTATTTACATTTAACAAAAGATTATTGTCTGAGAACCATCCATTTAACTTTGGTAAATTTTCATTGACCGTTGCAACAGCCGACAATGAGTTATCTTCAGTGATGATCAAGGATGTATCATCTGCATACAATAAATATAACAGCTTGCTTAACTATTTCTGGAAGTTCGTTTGTGTATAAAATGTACAAAAGTGGGCCTAAAATTGAACCCTGTGGTACCCCTTCTTTAATTATAGCCATTTCTGATTTGATGAGGTTTCCGCTTTCATCCTTTTCTACCACAAATTGTTGTGTGTTGTGTTGTCTGTCAGATGCAAGCAGTCTATACGCCACTCCACGAATCCCATATTTTTCCATTTTGTCCAGTAATATCTCATATTCCATACTATCGAAGGCTTTCGAGAGATCTAAGCACACTGCTAAAGTGCACTTGCCATCATTTTGAGCATCAAGAATTTTTTCCAGAGCTTTATAAATTGCCAATGCCGTTGTTCGTCCCTTTCTAAAGCCGTTTTGACATACCGTTATGATTTTCTTCTAAAAAGTTCATCAGTCGTTTATGGAGCAGTTTTTCTGGAATTTTGCTCAAATTGGGAAGCAGAGATATAGGTCTATAATTTTTTAACTCATCTTTTTTCCTTTTTTAAATATGGTTTTTATGTGAGCTACTTTAAATTTTTCCGAAAACATTCCCGTTTCAAAACAGAGATTCATAATATAAGCCAAAGGAATTGCTATCAAATCTGCTACATTCTTCAGGAGTGAAATAGGAATTTCATCGAATCCCACTGATTTCTTATTTTTCAAGCTATTTATGCATTCAATTATTTCTAAAGGAGTAACTTCATCTAGAAATATACTATTGGGACAGTAATTTGGTATTTCACAAGTAGTATTGGATTTAGTTCTTACGTTTGGACATGCATTCAAGAAATAATTATTAGCCTGATTCAAGATACTTTTTCTTTCGCAGTCAAAGAGATTTAAAATATTTTTTTTCATTGAGCTCTTCTTTGTTATATTATTCATCAAACCCCAGGTGGCCTTTCCTTTATTTTCCGCTGTGTTTATTACTTCTTAACTATTTAGCACTTTCGTTTCCTCAATAACTTTTTTCGAAATTTTACTATAATGTCTATAATACTCCTTGGTTACTAGTCCTCTACTGAGTTTTTCAAATATTATTCGTTTGTTTCTGCATGACACTTTGATTCCAGCCGTTATCCATGTTTTGGAACTATGTTTATTAGAATGATATTTCTTTTTTTGCATGATTCTGTTCATTAATCCAGAAATAATATTTAGAAACAAGGAAGATGCCTCATTTGCATCTGAATTTTTGAGGACTACGTCCCAGTTTTCAGACTGCAGCTCATCTCTAAAATGTTTTAATTTTGTTTTGGAGAATATTCTTTTAGTTTGATGTGTAACTTTTTTAGTGGAAACCATATTTTCCATGTTTTCTATTTGACCATGGTGATCAGACAAGGCTGTAACTAACACTCCACTCTCCACATCCTCGAAGTTTACGAAAAAATTATCAATAAGCGTTGCAGTCTTCTTTGTTTGCAGTCTTCTTTGTTATACAGAGTGGCCACTTTTTTAATGGGATTGTATTGGTAACTTTCAAACCATAAGAGTTAGAAGGTCGGTCAAATGGAGAAGAAGTTGCATTCATAGAAGCATTGTCAAGCAGTTCAAACAAATCGAGATTATCAGGGCCGGTTATTGAGATATCATAAGAAAAGTAAATTCTGTCATTTTGATTTTTCTTTTTTTCCCACTTTATTTCGAATATTATCAAAAAATGTCACGAGAGTTTTTTATTTGACAGTGAATTATCCTCATTTTGACATAATCAGATTTTGTATCCAACGTTTCGTACGCTCTGGGCCACCCTCATCCTCATTTTTTTCAATACGGACCTGCATATTTTATGACACTTTTCGAAATAACTGTTAACGCTCAATTCAACGATATGTCATACGATGTCATTCAAAGTTGATTTTCAGGTGATTTTGACCCTTATCCAAATTTCTTTGGGTCGGAACTGTATTACATTTAGGTACCTTTAGTTTAATTAACAACATGCAATTCATTTCGATAAGAAAATCAACTTTCTCATCTTCAACTGAATGGAACGTAACAGAATCAAAGTAAGAAATAAGTAATAATTATTTACAAATTTCAAGAGGTGAAAAACCTAATTCATAATAATTAAACGAAACTATCATTTAATGAAAGAAAAATCAAATGATTATTCGAAAGTAAATGATGAACATTAATGGAGTGAGTGTTCGAAATGTCCACCATTTTGTAAAATGCACTTTGCGGTTCTGGAACCCATACTTCTTATACATTTGTTTATTTCGTCTCCTTGAATACCTTCCAATACATTCTCAATCTTCTCGCGAAGAATCTCTATTATCAGGTTCGTAGTATCATGAATTTTATTTTTGAGATATCCCCACAAATAAAAATCCAGCGGATTCAAATCCGGAGATCTGGCAGGCTATGCTACTGGACCTCTTGTTCCAATCCATGAATCGGGAAAAGTTCGATTTAGATAGTCTGTGACTATTCTTGAGTTGTGTGGACCACATTCGTCTCGTTGGAACCATGGACCATTACGCCGATACCGTATAGGAAGATCATCCAACATTTCTTCTATAATTTCTACATATTTTGCTCCGGTTAGGTTGCCGTCAATGAAATAGGGTCCCAGTAATTTATTATTCAACAAACCGCACCATAGGTTCAAAGAAAAACGATATTGATGTCTAGCTTCATGAATTAAGTGAGGATTTTCTGTGACATAAAAATGTTCGTTCCTTCGATTGAACATGCCAGAATTTGTGAATGTCGTTTCGTCTCCCCAAATGATATTGTGCGCAAAATTGTTGTTATTCCGCACCTTCCGTTGAAACCAATTACAGAATTGCAACCTTCTCTCAGGATCATTGTGATATAGTTTTTGCACGGCTTGGTATTTATAGTCATGGTATCCGTGTCTCTTGAGTATTTCATTAACAGCCCTTTTTGATAAATTGCATTCACTGGCCATAGTTCTCGATCCTATTCCTGGATTCATTCGAATTTGGGCCAGAACATTGATGTCATTGATAGGCTCGTTTCGTCGTACATAAGGACCTCTAGGTTTGATGAATGAATTATGTGCAAGTAACGTTGTAGATAAACGTGGAAACATTTTGATATTTGGTGTTGTTCTTTCAGGATATAATTCACCATACCTTTGTTGTGCTTTGAACGAATTTCTATCTAGTTTTATGTACACTTCGTACATATCTCTCCTCTCTTCATTTGTGTATCTTACCATATCGAATAAGTTAAATTGATATTACTCAGAAAAATATTTAAAGACAAGTTCTTGTGACACAATAATAAACGAAGTGACAAATAATATGACATTTCTTGTTATGTTCTTTTTTATCCACGGCCTACTACTTGAAAATAATACATTCAATAAACCTAGAGTTGTGTGTATGTAAGAAAAAACAAGTCTATCAACGATATCAATGTTCTGACCCAAATTCAAATTAAACCCAGAAAAAAAAATCGAGAACTGTGGCCAGTGAATGCAATTTATCAAAAAAAAATTTTTTTAAAATCTCAAAAAAAGTTCGATTCTGTAATTTGTTTCAACGGAACAAATGACAAATCCAACAATAATGATTCCTCGCGAGAAGATTGAGAATGTATTTGAAGGTATTCAAGGAGACGAAATAAGCAAATGTATAAGAAGTATAGGTTCCAGAACCGCTAAGTGCATTTTACAAAATGGTGGACATTTCGAACACTTACTTCATTAATGTTCATCATTTACTTTCGAATAATCATTTGATTTTTCTTTCATTAAATGATAGTTTCGTTTAATTATTATGAATTAGGTTTTTCACCTCTTGAAATTTGTAAATAATTATTACTTGTTTCTTGCTTTGATTCTGTTACGTTCCATTCAGTTGAAGATGAGTAAGTTGATTTTCTTATCGAAATGTATTGCATGTTGTTAATTAAACTAAAGGTACCTAAATGTAATACAGATCCGACCTAAAGAAATTTGGATAAGGGTCAAAATCACCTGAAAATCAACTTTGAATGACATTGTATGATATATCGTTGAATTAAGCGTTGAAAGTTATTTCGAAAAGTGTAATAAAATATGCAGGTCCGTATTGAAAAAAATGAGGTTGAGGGTGGCCCAGAGCGTACGTAACGTTGGATACAAAATCTGATTATGTCAAAATGAAGAATAAAAAACTTCCGTGACATTTTTTGATAATATTCGAAATAAAGTGGGAAAAAAAAATCAAAATGACAGAATTTACTTTTCTTATATCTCAATAACCGGCCCTGATAATCTCGATTTGTTTGAACTGCTCGACAATACTTCTATGAATGCAACTTCTTCTCCATTTGACCGACCTTCTTACTCTTATGGTTTAAAAGTTACCAATACAATCCCATTAAAAAAGTGGCCACTCTGTATATATTGGACAGACTGGTAGACCATTCAAAGATAGGATCCATGAACATCATATAAGTTATGTAAAAAAGAAAACAAATTCAACATATTCCTATCACCTCTTAGAGAAAAACCAATGTTCCAATGATGATTTTGAAATTCTACACGTAGAAAATAGTGGTATTGAACTGAATCAGTTGGAAACGTTAGAAATTGATAGGTTGAATAATTCGAACATATTACTCATCGATCAACTTGATTTGAATAATTCACCACTTTTGAATTTGTTTTCCTAGATTAAATTCTCTATAATTATTATATTTGAGGATATATTTTATATTTTGGGAGATTATTACCGGTACTTATTGCGTTAGAGGTGATTACCGATAATGATCTGAGTAGTAGGTATAAAACTGTTGACCATTGTATATTGAGTTCATTGTACATTCACCTGTTGAAGCTACTGTGCTAGCGAAACATGTGAATTTATTAAAAATTCTGTGGAAATCTAATGGTGTGTGTTGTGATTTAAAATTACTATGGATTTCCATCAAGTAACGGCCGAGTCAATCGAAAATTCTAATATCGATTTTATTCAGGTCTATTGATTAAATAGAAGTATACATATCGTTGATTCACTCCATCTGAATGGATCTGTACATTTGAAAGGTGAATCGAACAAAAGCTTCATGGGAAAGTATATTGAGAATAAGAAATAAATCCTAATATTTTTATTGTTTTTTGTACTTGATGTCAACAGAAAAATAGTTGAGCACTCTTTGTTCATTCATAAACTGAATCCTCTCACCAAATTTTTTCAACTGCTCCTTGGGTCCTATTCCTGACAACATGAGGATTTGTGGCGAATTGAGAGAACCAGCTGATAGAATGACTTCTTTGTTGGCTAGAGCGAAGTCAGTTTTGCCATCCCGAATATACTCCACTCCATACGCCCTTTTACTTTCTGGATTCACAAGAATCTTAACCACTCGAGAGCGGGTCTGAATTCTCAGATTAGTTCTCTGCCGAGCTGGCCTAAGGAAAGATTTTTCTGCGCTACACCTCCTACCATCTCTCGTTGTTGACTGGACGTAAGAAACCTGAAAGTCCATTACGTATCATGTGAAACATCTCAACGACAAAACTATGGACATTGAATTCTCAACATAGTACTTTTATAATAAACATGAAATATTTCAAAACTAGGGTTAGAAGTGATTTTTTTTTTTCAGGTAAACTCTCGTTTTTTTGAATAATATTGATACTGACAATAAAAATCTAACTTCTAGCGATACTCGTGAGAAATATATAACTTCAATAATTCGCGATATTAATGTTTTGTAAAGATACAAAGGAATCAGAATCGAAGTCGACTCTAATTCAATTTAGTAAGTTAATTTTGGAGGTCTTCAGAATCTAAAACTCAGATGGATGCTGTTCTATTAACATCTTATTATTCATTCAATTCTGTTGTCAGTTGTAACAGGGAATTTATATGGCCCAGGTTCGGTGAATTTATAAAAAAAATTACAAAATCAAAAATTGAAAATATTACGATGGTCTAGCTGAAAACCTCACTGTTGATGACGCGAATATATTTATAACATCTTCTTCACAGTCTGCCTTTTATCGAAACCAAATCATCCAACATTTTATGCATATATGTATTTTAAATGTGCACTTATCGATATTATCGAAGAGCATTTCGTGCGGAAAATGTATTTTTCAAATCGTAGCAGAGCGCTTTTGATTATTTAGTCATTGTCAGTGCGTACCAACTAGTAATAAGAGGATATTTTGAGAATTTGAGAGGAAATGAAGTAACTGTCAGGTATACATGAAAACCATTAAAAAATATTTTGACGCCGGTGAGCACACTCCCCCAACCGGAACTTCTGCCGAATCCTCTGTTGTTGGAGTTACATTGATTCGATTAGAATAAATAATACCTGACAAGATTGAGAATTGACTTATCACGACAATTGAATTTTGTGACATGGTATCACGAACTATAAAATTGAAAGAATCATGACATAAGTTTCCATGAGAATGAAAACCTACATTCCTCAAATGTATGTCATAGCATGCCAAAGAAACTTCATCAATATTTTGTAAATACTCAAATTCGAGCTGCAATAATGAAACTCAAATTGATAGGAGAAATCTGATGAGAACTGTTCTAGTCCCAAAGGATGAGATCAAGTAGCCCAATGGATAGGAAGAAAAAGAAGAACAGGAGAGTAGAAAATAATGAATTTTAAATTGTATCCTCTTCTTGATTTCGAAGGAACTTCGGAGAGTATGTTCTAACATTTATTTTCATCTACTGGGTGCTCTCTTCTTTTTTTTATTCTTTGGGCTATTTCATCGATTTTTTCGGGGGCTAGGACAGTTCTGGTCGACTATGAACTTGAGTTCGACTACGGTAGCTCAAATTCGAGAACTCGCAAACCTCAATACTTGGCGTGCTATGACGCATATTTGTTAAATACAGATTCTCAGATCATTATCAGATCTATGTTCCGGTTCCCATAGAAAATTATTTCATGATTCTTCCAATTTCGTAGTTAGGTGATTTTATGTCATGAAATTCACTTGTCATGGTTTGTCACTTTTCAATGTTGTCGCGTAATGTTAAGCATCAAGTACATTTCAAAAATGAACGAAGATTTGATTTCGACTGACTTCTAAACATGTAATCCAGAATAATCCTGGACTATCATAAATTTCAAATGTTCATTAATATTTTCAAAAATTTTAATGGAAAAAAGATGTTTTCATGGTTTTCTCAGATACCTGACGAGTAAGTAACCACACTTTTCAGAATCATAGGAATTTATTTTACAAATTGAATCAAATATATTTTTTCCAATGCTCATTGCACCAAATGATGACTTAACAGTCGAAAGCGCTCTGCTACGATTTTAAAATATTTATGTTCCGTTCGAAATAGATTCGTTTTTCTATTATGTGTATTCTGACAGAGCTCCTTTGAACGGTTTTTTATAATTATGTCATCCAATGGGGTGCTTTTTTATGTTTTGCCTTCGAAGTAAGTGATTCTATCCACTTCGAATTTTCGGGTCTCGACGCCTTCTTCCCAACAATTCGTGGTTAAACTTGAGCATTGATTTCTCATATCGTTGGATTCATTCACTCTTCCAGGATAACATCCGATCGTAATGTTTGTTGTTGTTATATTTTAACGTGATTTATGTAGAAAAGGGAAACATTCTCAATTGAATATTGATAGAAAGATTTTTCTGTGAATTGAAAAATCCACGATTAAAATGAAGTTATTTTTTGTGAATGTCTAACAGAAAACAACTACTTCCCCGGCTGAAGCCACGCTGGACATTGAACTACATCTGATAGATATTCTGAAAAGGCCCTAACCCAAAAGAAAAAATCTGAAATTGAAAATTTGCATTTTCATTCAGATAATTATTTGATTTTCTATTCCAGTCTTAATTAGGAACTCATAGAGATGAATGAGGCAAAATAGAATGTTTTCCAAAAGAGAGTACCCACCAGAAATCATTCGTAACATTGACGCAGGAGAGACATCGCATTCACTAGGTCTTCAATACATTTTTGTCGACGAAAATCTATTTCACGCTTCCACGATCATCAGGAAGACCGGAAGAAATGGGAAACACATTTTCAAGAAGCAATCTCACTTTGCAAAGATGGAAAAAGTTAGAATCATTTCTTTTGGAGAGACACTTTCAAATTAGTGTTTTCTGACATCAAAACCTGTCATGGGGTATGATAGATTGATTTGTTGAAAATATAAACAGGATGTTCATGAAATCAGATGTGGAATCATCTGCGACTGAAAGATAAACCTTAGTCACTATCTTTCATCGTCAAGATAACCTCTTGTGGGGTATTCATGTTGAAAAAGGAAACATTCTCAATTGAATATTGATAGAAAGATTTTTCTGTGAATTGGAAAATCCACGATTAAGATGAAGTTATTTTTTGTGAATGTCTAACAGAAAACAACCACTTTCCCAGCTAAAGCCACGCTGGACATTGAACTACATCTGATAGATATTCTGAGAAGGCCCTAACCCATTTTCAATCAGATAATTATTTGATTTTCTATTCCAGTCTTAATTAAAAACTCATAGAGATGAATGAGGCAAAGAAGAATGTTTTCCAAAAGAGAGTACCCACCAGAAATCATTCGTAACATTGACGCAGGAGAGACATCGCATTCACTAGGTCTTCAATACATTTTTGTCGACGAAAATCTATTTCACGCTTCCACGATCATCAGGAAGACCGGAAGAAATGGAAAACACATTTTCAAGAAGCAATCTCACTATGCAAAGATGGAAAAAGTTAGAATCATTTCTTTTGGAGAGACACTTTCAAATTAGTGTTTTCTGACATTAAAACCTGTCATGGGGTATACTAGATTGATTTGTTGAAAATATAAACAGGATGTTCATAAAATCAGATGTAGAATCATCTGCGACTGAAAGATAAACCTTAGTCACTATCGTCCATCGTCAAGGTAACCTCTTGTGGGGTATTCATGTTGAAAAAGGAAACATTCTCAATTGAATATTGATAGAAAGATTTTTCTGTGAATTGAAAATCCACGATTAAAATGAAGTTATTTTTGTGAATGTCTAACAGAAAACAACTACTTCCGGCTAAAGCCACGTGGACATTGAACTACATCTGATAGATATTCTGAAAGGCCCTAACCCAAAGAAAAACTGAAATTGAAAATTTGCATTTTCATTCAGATAATATTTGATTTTCTATTCCAGTCTTATTAGAACTCATAGAGATGAATGAGGCAGAGAAGAATGTTTTCCAAAGAGAGTACTCATCGGAAGACCGGAAGAAATCACCAGAAATCATTCGTAACATTGACGCAGGAGAGACATCGCATTCACTAGGTCTTCAATACATTTTTGTCGACGAAAATCTATTTCACGCTTCCACGATCATCAGGAAGACCGGAAGAAATGGGAAACACATTTTCAAGAAGCAATCTCACTTTGCAAAGATGGAAAAAGTTAGAATCATTTCTTTTGGAGAGACACTTTCAAGTTAGTGTTTTCTAACATTAAAACCTGCTTCTTGAAAATGTGTTTCCCATTTCTTCCGGTCTTCCTGATGATCGTGGAAGCGTGAAATAGATTTTCGTCGACAAAAATGTATTGAAGACCTAGTGAATGCGATGTCTCTCCTGCGTCAATGTTACGAATGATTTCTGGTGAGTACTCTCTTTTGGAAAACATTCTTCTTTGCCTCATTCATCTCTATGAGTTCTTTATTAAGACTGGAATAGAAAATCAAATAATTATCTGAATGAAAATGCAAATTTTAAATTTCAGATTTTTTCTTTTGGGTTAGGGCCTTTTCAGAATATCTATCAGATGTAGTTCAATGTCCAGCGTGGCTTTAGCCGGGGAAGTAGTTGTTTTCTGTTAGACATTCACAAAAAATAACTTCATTTTAATCGTGGATTTTTCAATTCACAGAAAAATATTTCTATCAATATTCAATTGAGAATGTTTCCTTTTTCAACATGAATACCCCACAAGAGGTTATCTTGACGATGGAAGATAGTGACTAAGGTTTATCTTTCAGTCGCAGATGATTCCACATCTGATTTTATGAACATCCTGTTTATATTTTCAACAAATCAAGTGATTTATGTACTGTTCAAAGTGGAGAAATTATTGGAGTTTCACTTCTACGTTCTGATGACGTGCTCGGTTATGGCGGCATTCTTTACGGTCATCATATTGCAGTGATTGATTTTCGTTTTTTTGAATCATAACTGAATATATGTTTTGATAGACGCGGCCGATACTTGATGAAAATCATTAATTAAAGTAAACTAAAAACCCTTCACTATGATTTTCACAAAATTGGTTTACAAAACCCACTACACGTGTTTTGCTATACTATAAATCATGTCGGGCAGATAAGCAGAACTGAAAACTCTGGCATCAAGTCGGATAGAATCCAGATCAGTATGGAACTGCGTGAAAGCCCTCCGAAGCATAGGCAGGGACAACAGAATAACTCTGCTATGGGTCCCTGGACATATAGGCTTCGAAGGAAATGAGAAAGCCAACCTTCTGGCGGAAGAAGGCACTATGAAGAAGTTCATAGGACCAGACCCCTCCTTCGGAATCAAAGAGCCTAACCAAATAATTGTTTTCAGACTGGACAGAGCGGAAAAAACGCGACTACTGGTAAGAAACAGTGGGACTGGTATCAAACAGTCTATTCGAAGGCTTTTATACCAAATCTTTCGAAAATAAGAACAACAGTTCTCTTAGAACTGAATAGAAAAAACCTGAGGATAATAACGGGACTACTGACAGGTCACTGTAGACTGCGAAAGTATCTTCAAAGAATTAGACTTGCAGAGAGCGCAGATAGTCGCTTTTATCAAGACGAGGAAGAAACAGCAGAGTAAATCTTGTGCAGATGCAAGGGTCTGGAACGAACAAGATTCTACTATATGGATTATGGGCAGCTTGAGCCCAAAGACCTGGAAAAGGTATCACCAAGCGTCATCATCGACTTCATCAGAAGCACGGGACTCAAAGGTGAGCTCCAATTCAATTAGTATCGAGCCACAATAGATCTCAGCAGATCGTAGTGGAAGGGGCGGTTATCGCCCCACTCGAAAAAAACCTAACCTAACCCAGTAGCGAAGTTTTTCAGATTTGTTTCTGTGGATGATATGTATTCTATGGTTGATATTTCGTTGGTCCTTGTTTTTGATAGTGCAAAATTTTCGCCGTATGCTAATTTGTTTTTCTATATCTTCAGTTATTTGTATTTGAGAGAGGTTAGTGTCCCATTTTTATGTATCGATGGATGTTTTTTTTCTGTTTTATAATGAAGTTATCGATCTCCTTTATATTGTTTTGTTTTATTTTGTGAAAAAGGTTCTCATATATTTTGTCTTCTAATTCAAGGAATTGTGTGACTACGGGTAGATGAATATCATTTTTTATTTGAATGATTTGATTTTCACTTGATGCTGTTTTATGGTTGATATTGAGGGTAACATCTTTTATGAGGATAATTAGAACTTTGTTTTTGGAATCATTTGTGAGTTTTTCGAATTTGTTGATGAGGTACGTACTTGTTGAATTTACATTTTCCATGTTTATATTCAAGAAGTTTGAAAATATATTCGTCATTTTGCATCGCAAAAAAAAATCTTCTGTTTTTTGTTTCACTTGGGATGTTTTGGTATAGGATGAGTTTTTGAGTGCTGCAACTGCTGGGGTACCATGTTGTTCTTTACATTTTTTGTGGACTGTCATTTCGTTGGAGAGTTTCTTCAAAACAAAACTTCACAACAATTTTTTTCAGAGTATGTAGAAATAAATAAATCACCAAACCTAAAGAAGTATCAGCCAGGGACGAAACCTGAATCCACCCCAGTGTTGAGTCACAGAATCCCGAATCCAACCTAAGTGACTACACCGGAGGAGTAGGCAGATCGAGACTTCTGTTGAGAATCACTTTCCTATTTTACTCTTATCAATAACCTATATTTATATATTTTCCCACTTTTCTTGAAAATGGTTTCAATATAAGAGCCGAAACGTCGAAATTATCAAATTTATATTATAATAAGATGGTTGCATGGTGCCATTATACTAAAAACACGACTGTGTAATTCCCAATTGATTTGAAACACGACATTTCTACTCACCCCGATTTGTTTCCTTCCATTATAATCAACAAATGGATGACCGGCCTCTTGGGCTGCTTTCACATACACATCTGCAGATTTCGATCTGAATGGAACATCACTCACTGTTAAATAACCACCTTTTCGGTGGAATCCTTCATCTGGGTTCTCAATACGGGCATCTTCTGATTTCAGGAAGTAAGGAAGCATATCCTTGTAAGACCAACCCGGATTTCCCATCGCTGCCCATCTATCGTAATCAACTGGATTACCCCTAACGTGTATCATGTAATTAATGATGCTGCTTCCACCAAGAGCAAAGCCATGAGGCCATTCCATTATGCCATCAGTACAACCTGAATAAAATTTCAGAAATCAGTTTTACTGAAAGGGACGTGTCTCCAAGATCTCAGTGAACACGGTTCATAAAATCATAAGAAAACAATTTTGCAGCTACAAAGTAAATGCCAATATACTGAGTCTGCTTCAAAAACGGAACAGCTCTCTAGTTATATGATGAGTCATAGATTTTGGACAAACATATCTCTTTCTTGATATTCAAGATGATATTTCACGAGTGATGTTTGTTGCACTAGTTGAAGTCGAAACGGCATTAGTAGTGATTTCCATTTGGATGTTCACCTCCCAACAACAACCAAGAAATTGATGAATTTGATTTAAATTACTCGAAACGTTTGCGATTATCACAGGAGTCAGATTTACATCTATTGAGTTGGAGAAATTGAAATTGAGGAGTGATAAATAATGTACATGCATATAAATATTGAATCAAATGAAAGAGAATGCTAGCATGGCAGACTTGTATGAACTTCATGTTCTGAGAATGAATGAATCTGCAGAGAGAATATAACGAGAAGGAATCAAAAGGGTCATATATGCGATAACTGTGCTTTTGTTAAAAAAAATTACTTCAACTATAATAAGAATTTTTATGAGTATCCACAATCAATCCGTCTCTTAATCTATCAACCGAGACCTTCCCCATAGACCAGTTATGAAAAGAATCATAACAAATGAAATCAGACCTATTCTCGATGCATTTTCTAGGAGAAATGACACACCCGCACTGAATTTCACTTCAGAAAAAAGGCCAAATGTCATAGAGCTCATACCATTGAGAATGTTAAGAAATGAAATGAGTAGAATGAGAATACAACAGTTTTTTTCTTGCTCAGAATTCTTCAACCTTGTCCTAGTATAATATGATCAGTCGTTTTACAATATAAAGTACAGGCACATTCTAATTATTAGTTGATATGAACTCCAGGTGAATCATCCAATAGTTGGAGGTATCAACGAATCTATAAGAGAAGTCATTTCTAGAATTTTAGGTGTATCAAAATGAGATTTGGTATGCGCGAGTGGTATGTGAAGAGGAGAGTTTACGCATATTTTTCACTTTACGGTTTCACCGAAACTGGTTCCGATTTTGAATTTTTAAATGGAACACCCCATATATTGTAACATATTTGGATTTCTGAGACAATTCTGGATTAGAATGTGACATTTCAAAAAGTTTTTACGCCTACTTCATATTTTTAGAGTCACTTTCAATATTGCATCTGGGTGGCCATGATCGAACGTAAACCATTCTCAGGACTTCAGGTGATGTCAGAGAATCACAATCGCAAAGTTTCAGTGAATTGTATGAAAGATAGGAATAAGACAAGTTGGCAAAATTACATTTTCGTGTCTTACTATTATTTTTCAAATTGCGACCATTTTTTGACAAGCACATTCCGAAAATAGTAGTTTATGTAACAAGTACGCGAAATGAGGCTTTCGCGGATGAATCGTAATGTTTACGGACGAGGCTCTAGCCGAGTCCGTAATATGAAGATGAGTCCGCCAAAGCCATTTGCGTACGTGTTGCATACAATACTTTTATGTATTAGTTTTCCATAGAATGTTTTATGTAGGAACTACCATTTTATTTCTGCTATCAATACGCAAATATATTCGTAGGCGGTACCAGCAGAAAGCCAAGTGGAATATCGAATCGGATTTTTCGTTACCGACGTGTCAAATGTCAAATATGCCAACTAGTCAATAACATTTGCGTTTGTTGTTATGTTCTCGAATTGTGTTTTCAGTATTTGTTTCTAGGATCCAACTGTGCTCACGTATTATGGGGATATAGATAGTTGAATATAATGAGCCAGTGAGTAAATATGACAACCATTCAGAAATATACTCCAAACTTGAAAGAAAATTGTAAATGTATTCAGTAATCAGCAAAATCCTCCAGTTTGTCATTCGAATCGTTGATGCTAGATGTCGCCTACTTGGTAGCGATCCTGAATAGTAAGTGACATTAGGAATAAATAAAATATAAATTGTTATCATCCCATTAATGAATGTAGGTTTAGGTATGAAAATAGAAACTTGATTTGACTCCAAATTAAACCATTATTCGAATGAAGGTATGTTCAATGAGCAAAATACTCGGTACTTGGCTCAACAAAATCAACATGCAATGAGAGAGGGCAATTCTCAAGAAAGGTTTGGCGTCAATGTCTGGGCTGATATCGTTGGAAACAGATTTATTGGTATTGTTTCAAGGTCATTTATCAGGAGTTAGGTACTTGGGTTTCATTCGAAATAAAATCGAGGATCTTCTTAATAATCTACCTTCAGCAGTTTTACGTCGAATTCACTTCCAACAAGATGAAGTTTTCCCTCATAATACCAGGGAAGTTCCCAATTACTTGATAGAGCATTTTAATCATCAAGTTATTGCAACCAATGGTCCAGAACAGTAGCCTGCCCGCTCACCGGATCTCACTGTATTCGATTTCTTCATTTGGGGATATGTTGGAGAAAAGGTTCACCATGCATCAGCCCCAGCCAATCTTGGAATCTCAGAAGAAAGAATTTTGTTGGCATTTAGGAGGATAACGCCTTAAATATTACGAAACGTGTTGAGAGAAACAATTTAACGAGCTAAAATATGTCTTGAACAAGGAAGAATGCACTTTGAAAATTCACTACAGTAAAAGTGAATGAATCCATGGCACACTTGACGAAAGAATATAAATTATTATCCAGTATTTTCCTGGGTAATACTCAATTCATGTTCTTATTTTTAATCCAATCGTGAATAAAATAGTACAGTTAGATTTGTCAAAAAAATCTTTTTTCGGAAAGTGCTTGTCAAAAAATGGTCGCCATTTTAAAAATAAAATGTAATTTTGCCAACTTATCTCCTTATCCACTAGTCAATAAAACATTGAAACTTTGCGATGTAGTTTTCTGACATCACCAGAGGTCCTCAGATTAGTTTACGTCCGATCATGGCTACCTAGATGCAATATTGAAATGACTCTAAAAAAAATAAGTATGGGTAAAAACTTTTTAAAATATCATATTCTGATCTAGAAATCCAAAAATTTTACAATATACAGAATGTTCCATTTAAAAATTCAAAACTCGAGTCATTTCCGGTGAAACCGGAAGAGGCCGGAAAGTGGAAAATATGCAAAACCTCGTCTCTTCACATACCATTCACCTATACCAAATCTCATTCTGATACACCTGGAATTCTAGAAGTTATAACTTGTTTAATAGATTCATTGACACCCGGTATATATTTTCTTAACTACATGTAGAAAATTCAGGAACATGTTGCTGACGTCAAAATCAGGTGAAAAGTCTTCATGAACATATGTCCGCAAGTTATTCGTTTCTGAGATGCAGGGTGTCAAAGTTGAATTTTTTGTTTTTATTTTTTGTGAATACATTTCAAAATAATTGTAATATTCGGATTGAGTTTGATATCTGGGAGTATTTTTCAATGACAAAATCAAATTTGTTGTAAGTTTGTCCCTTCCGTGGAGTTGGCGCCACCTACATGTCTTTTCAGTCATTTGAAATGTCATAACTTTTTTGTATGTAACTGTATCACAATTTCTAGTGGAAAAATCTATTTTTCCAACCTTTTTGTCCAAAAAATATATCAATAGTAGAGGTGGCTGTGAGGAACTGTTTTCGAATAATTGGCATTTGAATTATTTCCGTTGCCTCTAAGTAGTAAATATCGGAAAAGATACGCCAATGTATTTGTCTTCTTCCATTCAATGTTCTCCTACATTCAACACTAGAATGTAGTAAAAAAAATATTATTTTTTTTGTTTTTTTGTTACATAGTTTTTTTGGGCTCTTTTCCGATTTAAATAAATAACAATCAGGTGAGTACTTGTCATGTCATTTCAATCCGTTCTTGTGACAGTTAAGTTGTTTTCTGTATTTGTGTTTCAATCTTTTCCAAATGGCAGCATACAGGAATAGCGAAATGGCTAATATAATTAACGTATACGGTCTTGCCGATGGCAATTGCTTCGAGGCTAGAGGTATTCATAATGAAAGATCATCGAGCGTCGAATCACCAGACATTCCGAAACCTTTTTCAGCGGCTTATACAGTATGGTTCCTCCAAAGAAGCTCCAGTGGCACGCAGACCATTGACTATTAGGACACCAGAAATTGAAGATGCTTTCTTCAGGCAATCGAAGAAGATCCACAGACAAGCACGAGAAAAATTGCGCAAAATATGAACGAACATCACAAATTAGTTTGGCTAATTCTCAAACAAAATCAGTTGTATCCTTATCACATTCAGCGTGTCCAAGCATTGTCGCCCCGAGATTTCCTTCTCCGTGTAACAATTTGCCAATGGATACTGCAGAAAATTGCACGAAACCCCCAATTAACGGGGCACATTTTTCAAAGAACGCCATAATTAACTTTCATATTAATCATGTGTGGTGTGACGAGAATCCTCAAGCAATAGTTCAGTCCACGTTTCAACACCAGTTTTGATTGAATGTGTGGATTGGTATTGGTGGGGATTATTTGATTGGTCCCCACTTTTTCCAGGGACTCTCAATGGAAATTCTCATCATGATTTTCTTGAGAATATTCTGCCCGAATCACTTGAAAATATTCCACTTTTACTGAGACAAAGGATATGGTTTGAGCATGATGAAGCGCCAGCGCATTTTACTTTAATAGTTCATGAATTTTCAACTCAGCGATTCAGAAACAGATGAATTGGTCGAGGCGCTGGAGTTCCAAATCATTCCTGGCCACCGAGGTCCCCGGATTTAAATCCAATCGTTTTTTTGTTGAGTCACTTGAAGGCCCTAGTTTATACAGTACCAATAGTACCCAGAGGACAACTTCGTCAACGAATCATTGCTGGATGTGACGCTATACGATATACACCAGGTATAATGGAACGTGTACGTGTGTCCATGAGACGACGAGCCGCTCATGCATGATGGTGCAAGGTGGCCAAGTTTGAACAATTACTTCAATTATAACCCTCAACTTACTGTTTTAGTATCAGATTGGTCTTAATTACTGTTATTATTGTTAGTATTGAATTGTAATAACACCCGATTCCTATTTGAAAATGAAATTGAATAAAATAATCTCTTCAACTAAATTAATTTGGAATTTAAAAATGTAGTCATTCAAAATCACTTGCATTGATGATTTCGAATCCCAATAATTCGAAAACAGATGCTCGCAGTGACCTCTACTAAGTATATATTTTCTGCACAAAAATCGATGCAGATACTGGGAAACGTGATACAGGTCCAAAAAATTTTTTTGACATTTGAAATGACTGAAAAGACATGTAGGTGGCACCACCCCCACGAAAGAGACAAACTAACATCAAATTTGATTTTTTCATTGAAAAATACTCCCAGATACCAAAGTTCACTCGAATATCACGATTTTTGTGAAATATATTCGGAAAAAATTAAAATAAGAATTTAACTTTGACGGATAACTTGCGGACTTAGTACATAGGAATTTTTCTCCTTACTGACGTCAGCCTTATGCTCCCAAATTTTCCACACACATATATATATATATATATATATATATATATATATATATATATATATATATATATATATATATATATATATATATATATATATATATATTGAAAAAGGGTAGTCTCGTGACTCGTGACTGGATTGGTTGAAAATAACTATGAAATTGAAATAAACTTTGTAGGAAGGATATTCCTTGAGGTTGCAGTCAAATTTAATGGCCAGTGAAAAAAAAAACTCTTTCTTATTTTGTCAAGCTTTCGAAAATTTTCATTTTCATTATCAAGACAGCTGTGAAAAAGGAAAACACAATTGTGAAATGCAATTTTAAACAAATTTATAGAACTTACTAAGGTGAGGTTAAGTGAAGACAGCGAACTAATCACCATTTTGTGAATGAGGAAATTTTTTTCAAAATCATATCACTATGAAACACTACTAGTAATATATATAAAAATTAAACAATTGTAAAAGCACATATTGTTTAGGAGACTTAATTTAAACAATTTAAAATTTGACAGGACAATTACCACATGGTTAAAGCATGACTGAAAATGGGAATAGTGGATGACAGGAAATGCATGACATAAAATGTCAAGTGTCATATGTCAAAGTCAAAATGTCATGGAAGAAACATGTGTTTTGTCCACAAAACAGAAGGAATAGTACCAATCTATATGACAAAAATTAATAAATGAGAGAAAAATCAAGAAATACTAAGCAGTTTTCTATATTTCAAAACTTCAGTTAGAATCAAGTTTCAACAAGTAATTGTAAATAACACTAAGGTTGGAAATATTATTTCACACAATTGTGTTTTCCTTTCTCACAGCTGTCTTGATAATGAAAATAAACATTTTCGAAAGCTTGGCAAAATAAGAAAGAGTTTTTCTTTTTTCACTGGCCATTAAATTTGACTGCAACCTCAAGGAATATCCTTTCTACAAAGTTTATTTAAATTATATTATATATATATATATATATATATATATATATATATATATATATATATATATATATATAATATATATATATATATATATATTGTACGTACCTGTATCACGTTTTCCAGTGAAAAAGTCGATTTTTGTGTAAAAAATATATTCCTGGTAGTGGTCACTGCGAGCAACTCTTTTCGAATTATTGGAATTGGAAATTATCGATGCAAGTGATTCTGAATGACAACATTTTCAATTCAAAATTAATTTAGTTGAAGAAATTATTTTACTGTAATTTTATTTTGAAATTGGAATCCGGTGTTATTACAATTTAATACTGATAATAATAAGAGCAATTAGGACCAATTCAATAGTGAAACAGTAAGTTGAGGCTGATAATTAAAGTATTGTTCAAAAAGGCCACCTTGCACCATTATGCATGCGTTGGCTCGTCGTCTCATGGACCCACGTACAATCAATCAATCGATCATAAATTTATTCCACTATATACAATTTACATATTGAACTTAACTACTATATACATTTTTTACACTATATCACTCCTTTCTGGGACTCCTCCTAGAGGGATGGGGGGATGGAAAGGAGTTTCGACTTTTTCATGGGGACTTTAAGGCTGCCCACTTGCCCTCCCGAGGGGGCGAAGGGACCGCCCCTGCTGATGTTGGCAGTTTGCCTCTTTGATATATTAGTCTAGCTCATTTAAAGTTATTTGGTTATTGAGCGCCTCCCACTTGCGTTTATGCGCCTTTGTAATTTTTTCTCGTTGATATTCGAAAATGCGTTTTTTATTTTATCGTATCTCTTTTATTACGTTATGACATTACCCGCCACTGGAAAAATTTGGAAAAAACCAGCTTTGGAAAATTGTAGGCTATTTGGTACTATTCAGTACCATTGTCTAGATTTCGCCCCTTGGGGCTCTGAGAATTTTCTGCCAACTCTATACCTCGTTGTACAGCGCAAGTTTTGAAAAGATAACCCCGTGTTTCCTGGGTTGGTTCACTCTGGTGTTTGTTATCCCCGCCGTGAGCGGACCCTTAGGGATATGGTAGCGGTAGAACTTGTCTGATACTTTGTATATGAATTCTTCTATCGTATCTATTTTTGCTAGCTCGCGCAGCGCACCCAATCTAATGTACCTGTTGCTATTAGTAGCAATACGAAGTGCTTTATTTTGCAGCTTCTCTAACCTCGATATCTGAGTTTTAGGGACACTGCAAAAGATTGGACAGGCGTATGTCATCGCCGGCCTGATTATTTGTTTGTAAATTCGCAGTTTGTTGTCCTGCGACAGCTTCGAGTTACGTGCAATGAGGGGATACGTGCGGCTGATTGCCGCCGCTCCCCTCTGTAACGCTAGCGAAATGTGTTTATGCAAGTACATCCGACTGTCCAATTCCACCCCCAGGTATCTCACGGAGGGCCTTTCTATCACTTGGTTGTTTTCAACCTTTAACTTCCCGAGGATCTTCACGTTAGTTCGTTTCTTCGTGAAGTTAACGACCTCCGTTTCAGTGGGATTCAACTTGATCTTGTTATTCCCTAAATATGGTATGACCAACCGATCCAGATGAATCTGGAGCTGTCTAGCAGCCACTTCGCTCTGGTACGAGTGGGCGTAGATCGCGGTATCATCCGCGAACATAGCCGTGCTCGTCCGAGCGAAGGTCGGAAAGTCATTGGTATATAGCGAATACAGGATCGGTGATAGTGAGGACCCCTGTGGGACCCCCGCCCCGATTGCGTACTCTGGCGAGCTAGTACCGTTGACATTGACCCTAAAAGTCCGCCCTGTGAGGTAGGATTCTAGAGTTTTCACTAGGTAGAAGGGCATGTTTGCCTCTGCCATTTTGGCGATCAACCCCTCTGTCCAGACAGTGTCGAACGCTTCCTGTGTATCCAGCAGGATCATAACCGTGTTGTGATCCCTATGGAATGCCTCTTTCACCCCGTGAACAACCCGGGCTATTTGGGATGTCGTTGAGTGACCTCCCCTAAACCCGAATTGCTCAGGCGGGATGATTTTGTGCTCTTCCTCGAAATCTACAACACGCTTCAGGATGATTTTGTCTACCACCTTGGCCACCACACTCAAGAGTGAGATGGGCCTGTAGCTCTCGACCTGACTTTGGCTTTCCCCGATTTAAGGAGCGGTATTACTTCTGCCTTTTTTAGGCAGTCTGGATAGTGTTGCCACTTCAAGACTGCGTTTATTAGATAGATGAATTGGACCAGCGACTTCCTTGGGAGGTTCTTGAGAAGAACGGCATCCAGTTCGTCGAGGCCCGGTGCCTTGTTGCGTGGGAGTTTTCCAATGACCCCCAGGACCTCCTCATAGCTGGTTAAGACTACCTGGAGCTCTGGGGGCATCATTCTTACTGCTGGAGTTTCGCAGATATTCTTTGCTATTGCGCTTCTCCTTGCATGTTCGTCAGTTGTGTCTGGCTCGGTTTTATGGACATTACTAAAGTATTCCCCAAACAACTTGGCCTTTTCCACTGGTTCCGCCACCGACCGCCCGGGGCCCACCGCCATGGCTGGGATTGGCTCCCTTTTCCTATGGAATCGTTTTGCCATATCCCACAGCGAGTGGTCCCGGACGTTGAGAGCTTCAAGTTTGCGGTTCCACTTATCATTGGTGTTGTCGTTAATCAACTGCGTGATTTCCTCCCCTAATCGCAGGAAATGCTCTTTATGAGTAGGGTTTCGAGTATTCTGCCATTTCTTTCTTTCTTTGTTCTTCAACTTGATTAGCTCTTTGATATTTTGTGGAATCGCGAACTTGTCGCCTCTCACGGTTATTCTCCTAGTTGTCTTATCCCTGGCGATCTGAATTGTTTTGATGAAGACCATCATTTCGTGATTCAGTTCATCGTCAGGGATTTGCGGTTTCAAGAACGTAATTTTATTTAGGATTCTCCGGTATTCTCTCCATTTGTGCTGGAGTAGTCATACCGGGTCTTTTCGATGTTTTTGTACTTTTTTTGAATTAGATTAAATAGGACCGGGACGTGGTCTGACGTTAGCTCGTTACATACCTTCAGCTCTCTTAGACCAATTACGTTCTTTTGGACCACTAGGTCAATAACCGTCGGCGACGTCCCGTTGAATGGAAAGTGCGTCGGTTCTTTAGGACTTTCAATTATGACCTCATTGTCTAGGGAATACCTTAGCAATGTCTGACCATTGGCACTCGCTTTGGTTGGAGTACCGTTCCACTCGTTGTGCCTCGCATAAAGTCGCCGGCCAAAATTACCTTGTTAGCAACACTAACCAGACTGTCTAGGTCTCGTGCCGCGGAATTCCTGTCTGGAGGATTGTATATCGCGAACAGGCAGGTTCCGTCACTGAATCGTATCCCGATGTGCTCAATCGCGGAATTCTGCCTGGGTATTTCGGTAAACGGTATACCGCTCCTTATCAGGATAGCCACACCCCCCGCGGCTCTCCCCCCTCCGAGCCTGTCGGCCCTGATGGTAGTGAACCCCCTGAATTTTAAATTATGCTCCTGCCGGAGTTTTGTCTCGGACAGAAGCATTACATCAACCAAATGTTCTTGAATGAAGTTCCTGAGAAGCGCAAACTTCCCAGCAACTCCATTCGCATTAAACATGCATGCCCTTATGCCCCTATCTTGCGCCATTGCGAAGTATAAAGTTGGCTGCCGCCTGCGGCCGGCTTCCCTCAGGCGGACTTTGCATTAATCTGAGTAACTCAGTTAGTGTTTTCTCGATTTTGGTTACACTGACTAGTTCCGTTATCTGCCTTGATATCTCAAATAGATTCCCGAAGGGATTTTGGGAGTCAGGGGTGTATGGGATTTGAGGAGTACCTACGCTTGTTGGGGTCCTTTCTGCGGGGCCTGCTCGGTTTCTGCTGCGTCCCTCATTTTGGCGGGGCAGCGTCGAGTTTTCGGCGTGCCCTCTTCTCAGCTGCTGTACCTCCTGGCTCCTTCCTGGTTGGGGCATCGACGAGTTTGCGCCGTGCCCTCTTCCCGGTTCGCGTCCGTCCTTCTCTTGTGGGAGTAGCGGCGGATAACCACCGTACTCTCTTCTCGAGTTTCTCAGGTCACTTTGGTTGGCGTGCTGCCCGCCTGGCCCCCATGCACTTCTTGCCGGTAAGGAAGCATCCACGTACCTGGGTCTCTGTTCCCTCTCTTGCTGCTCTAGTTTCGCGTCCAGAATCCTCAGGTTTCGCTGGTAGACTTCACACACTTTTGCATTGGCCGGATGATCCTTGTTGCAGTTGCAACATTTTGCATCCACGTCATCCGGCTTCTTGCAATCCCTCGTATGGTGGGCTTCAAAACATTTCACACACCTCGGGTGCCTGTGACACTTGCTGGTGGCGTGCCCCCACATCTGGCACCTGTAGCATTGTGTAATTTTCTTGTCGAACCTCTGCACCTCCCATGTGATGACTGTGTGCAGTATTGTTCTGACTTTATTTTTGAGGGTGTTCAGGGTAACCTTCGGCCCCGTCGTTACGGCGTAGAGATTCCTTGCCAAACTTCTTAGTTTTGTAACTTTCTTCACTTCTACCCCCTGTGCTTCCAGGTCTTCTTGGACTTCCTCCACTGCGGGCATGTTCCCCAGTCCCCTCAGTGAGAAGGAGTGTGTTTTTTCCGCTTTGGTGGTAAACGTGTGGAAGTCTACCTTCAGGCCATCTAAGAAGTCTACCATTGTTTGGTAGTCTTTTTCAGTTGAAGTCCGGATAGTTGTCGAGTTATCATTGAATTTGACGTTGAAGTCTTTTTCCAACTTTCTTTCCAATTCCTTCCTGATTCCTTGTCCAAATGTAAAGATTTTGTCTACCACTATTGGTGGCATGTTTTTAATACCCATGTCGTGTTTTGCGGCCTTCTTTGGAGCTATTTTGTTTCCTTTGGTTCTCCCCCCGTCGGTTTCTGTGCTGGTTACTTTTGCTGGGGATCTTAACATCCGATTTTGGCTGCTGGGACCTCCTGTGTCCCCTTTCTCCCCGTCCGTTTCTGTGTGGTTATCTCTACTGGTAGTTTTGTCTTCCGTTTTAGGCTGCTAGGGCCTTCCGCGGTCTTGGCTATATCTAGTGTTAGGTTTGGGGCCTTCTTGCCACCTTTCCTCCTTCCTTTTACTTGTGCCCATTCCTGCTTGTTTCCGCTTCTATTTCTTTTTCCGTGTCTGGCTCACTCGTCCCTTCGTTTTCCAGTACACCGAATCTGTTGGAGATTTCTATATTCGGCCTATTGATCAGCTTCCCCTTCCCTTTTATTGGGTTGGGTATCTGTTCGTGCCGCCTCCCTGGCCGTAGGGCTGGAAAGTCTTCCTTTGCTACTCTAACTACTAGTTCCGGCGAAGATGGTGAGACATCTCTGAGTATCCTCATTTGGTTCCTCAGAATATTTCTTTCACCCTGGTATTTACGTGTCATTTTATCTACCCAGTAGTCATAGGTGGATTCCCTATAGCTCTGTTCTAGAACGCTTAATGGTATTGTTGATATTTTGTGGTGATTGGCCTTCATTTCTTGGACAGATTTTTCCATCCAGATTTGGGCTGCATTGGAGATATCTTTATCCAGATCATTAATCTCATCCTGGGCTTTGAGAAATCCTTTGGTGTTAGGACTTTTCCCTCTGTACTTCCTCTTGTTGTCAGTTCTTCGAATCGCTACGTGGTTTTCGAAGTCCAATTCCTCCTCTTGCACGCTTTTGATGGCGTTTTTTATGACCTTTTTAAAGTGGGTCTCCTCTGCTTCGGATGGCCCTGGTTCGGCTTCATTCTGCGCTGGTGATCTTGGTTTGGGGGATGGCTTCCCTTTCCCTGCCTTCGAATCATTAACTTCTCCTTCGGACTTTCCTGTTTTCCTTTTTTCCCGTTTTCCTTTTTTCCTTGTGTTCTCCCAATTTCTTTCTCTCTTTCGAAGGCTTCCTTGTCCCGCTTGAATTTTCTTTATTCATTCTTGCTTATCTATGTTTTTCTCGCTTAGGCTCGGCTTCGCGTTTTTTGCATATTCGCTTTCGAATTCTTCGTTTTCTTGCAACGCCTGCCTTATGCAGTCTGAATCCTCTTTTGTGACAGCTCCATCCCACATACTGCTGCAGTTTCTGCGATTGAGCCCCTGCACATTCTTTGATTCTATATCTTCTTTGCCGACTCGATGATGTTCCCTCTGTGCCCCCATTCGCATGCTCCCTTGTTCCACTTCTTTTTCTGGCCTTCCTCCCACGCGGCAGTTTTAGCTTCTACCTTTTCTGGGCTCCATCTTTTCCTTTTCCCGTGCTTGATTGCTACTCCATCTACTATTGCTGTCATTCTACAACTTCTTCTGTACTGTCTCTTCTTTGTCTCCCCGGTGCCACCGACTCTTCTCCTTATTTGCTGACACACTTGATGTCCCGCTTTCGCTATACTGGCTTTCCTCGCCGCTCGCTACCATCTCGAGTGCTGTTGTGTTTAGACTTGGGGGGCTGCCTTCACTAATGAGGCTTTCCTCCTTCTTTTCCCGTTTTTCTTTGCGCTTAACATGCTCCGTGGCCCCCTCCCCCGCGGTATTTTCAACCTCGGACGGTCCGGGGGGGTGCATCATGTTATCGCTAATTATATCAATATCCTTGTTTGTATATGTTACTAAATTCTGCAGTAAATAGCCCTCATCCTCTATGTTACTGATGTGGCTGTCATAACTGAAGTTTCTCTCATTCCTAGTTGGATTTTGGGTAAATCCTGGTTTGTATCTGCCTATTATGAAGTTTGGCTGTATCATTTGCGCTTTCGGAGTGCTTATTGGTGTTGCTGAGTTCGCATCTACGAAGACAGGTGGCGAACTTTCGGGGGTATTGTTGGGAGTGTTGTCACTGCCCCTTGACGAATGTGCTTCTATGACCTCTTTTCCTGAGGTGTTTCCGATATTTTGAGGTTGGAACTCCTCTTCTGAGGGGTCCGACTCGGACTTGCCCTCTTGACTTCCAGCATTTTGTAGGTTACGTGCTCTGTCCGTGTCATCCAGGCAAATCTTGATAGGTAGGGTTGGTTGGAACACTTGGGCTCCTGGTTCCTGCTCCTTCTTGCCTTCTTAGCTTTGACTGGTTTTCCCCGGTAGGGCTGGTCCTTGTGGACCTTGATGCCAATTTTCTTTGTCCTGAGACTTTCCCTCATCAGGAGGGTCACCTTTTAGTTCATTCCCGTCCATTACTTATTTCATTCGAAACTCGAATGAAATAATTTTCCACGAGATTTGGTCTATTTTGCGATTTCTCGGGCTTTTGATGTTTTCGCCTTCTCTACGATTTTTCGAATGAGCCTTGGTTCTGGTTTTGTTCGGCTAGTCTCTTTTGATTGGCTTACCACGCCCAATGGGGCGTTGCCAAAAAATTTGACTAGTCTGGCTGCGACCGGCCAGGGGTTCAGTGTCTGGGCTCGTAGGTTCGAAGTTAGACTTGAACTTACCCCGTCGACAGAATCTACCCCCAACGCACTGGCCACTTCACTTTCCCAAGCACTTTTTTGTGCAATGCACTTGCGAATAGTTATATAACTAGGGCCTACTTGTATTTTCGGTCCTATTCAACAAATAAGAATTATATTCTTTTTCTCAAAAAAAGAGGATCTTCACTTGTAACACTATATTATTCGGAGAAATCTGAGGTTAGATCGACACGTCTACTCACTATGCCTCTCAAACTGCGAAACCCACGTACACGTTCCATCATACCGAATGTATTTCGGATAGCCTCACATCCAGCAATGATTCGTTGAGGAAGTTGTTCCTTGGTTACTGATGGTACCGTATAAACTGGGGCCTTCAAATGACCCCACAAAAAAAATTGAACTTGAATCCGAAGACTTAGGAGGCCATAATTGATTTGGTACTTCAGCGCCTCGACCAATCCATCTGTGTCTAAATCGCTGATTTGAACATTCTCGAACTAATCAAGTAAAATGCGCTGGCGTTCTATCATGCATGAACCGTATTCTTTGTCTCAATAAAAATGGAATGTCTTCAGGTAATTCAAGCAAAATATTTTCAAAGAAATCATGATAAGAATCTCCATTGAGAGTCCATGGACCAATCAAATTATCCCCAACAATACCAATCCACACATTCAATGAAAACTGGTGTTAAACCGGCTGAACTATTGCGTGAGGGTTTTCTTCACACCGCACATGAATATTATGAAACTTCATTATGGCGTCCTCTGAAAAATGTGCCTCGTCAGTGAATAATATATCTGCAGTAAATTGAGTGTTTTGTGCAATTTTCTGCAACATCCATTGGCAAAATGTTACACGGGAAAGAAAATCTTGGGGCAACAATGCTTGGACACGCTGTAAGTGATGAGGAAACAAATGATTCTGTTTGAAAATTAACCAAACTGATTTGTGATGTACGTTCAGATTTTGCGCAATTTTTCTCCTGCTTGTCTGTAAATCTTCTTCGATTGCCTGAAGAACAGCTTCTTCAACTCCTTGTGTCCTAGTAGTCAACGGTCTGCCTGCCACTGGAGCTTCTTCAGAGGATCCAGACTCCATGAGACGCTGAACAAGTTTCTGAATGTCTGGTGATTCGGCGCTCGATGATAAGGGAATCTTTCATTATCAATACGTCTAGCGTCGTAGCCATTGCCGATCGGCAAGACCGTGTACGTAAATCATGTCAGCCATGTCGCTATTCGTGTATGCTGCCATTTGAAAAAATTAAAATACAAATACAGAAAACAACTTCACTGTCACAAGAACGGATTGAAATGACATGACGAGTACTCACCTAAATGTTATTTATTTAAATCGGAAAAGAGTCCAAAAAAATATGTATCAGAAAACAAGAATTTTTTTTTGACTACATTGAAGTGTTGAATAAATAAGACCATCAAATGCATGCATTGGCCTATCTTTTTCGATATTTACTACTTATAGGCGACTCACGAGTCCCACGGAAATGATTCAAATGCATCGATTATTTCAAATCCCAATACCTCGAAAACACTTGTTCGCAGCAACCTCTACCAGGAATATATTTTTCACACAAAAATGTTAGAATAATCGATTTTTCCACTAGAAAACGTGATACAGGTACGCACAAAATGGTTATGATATTTCAAATGACTGAAAAGACATGTGGGTGGCGCCACCCCGACGAGAGAGACAAACTAACATCGAATTTGATTCTGTCATTGGAAGATACTCCCAGTTACCAAACTCTACTCTTATATCACAGTTATTTTGTAATTTATTCACAAAAAGTAAAAATAAGAATTCAACTTTGACACCCCGCATCTCAGAAACGAATAACTTATGGTAACTATTTTTCTTATTTTGATGTCAGCAACATGCTCCTCCGTTTTCTACACGTACTCAAAAAACACCCTGTATATATACAGTGCGGCTTTCAATAGCCTCCCCCCCTGTTAACTTTTGAACGGTTTGACGTAGAACAATGAAAAAAAGTTATTGTATGATATCACCCATACTACTTTTTGAAATAAGAGACATTGTAATTGTCCGATAGATGGCGCGGGGAGGCACATCAACTTCAAAATCTAAAATCGCATGGGGAGTCATGTAGCACTTCTTTGGAGAGATAACTCAATTCTCTTTCCAAACATCTAAATTTTTTTTCATTTCGTTGATATGTGACTTTGCGGCTTTTTATGGTTTCCCCTCCCCTTGAAACTTTTGAACGGTTCGACGTAGAACAATGAAGAAACAAAAGTATTGTATGATATCGCCGATACTACTTTTTGAAATAAAAGACATTGTGATTGCCCTATACATGGCGCGGAGGTGCAAATCAACTTCAAAATTTAAAAAAGCATGGGGGAACATGTGGCACATCGTAGAAAATATAGTTCAAGGAATCACAATTGCGATGAGTTACACTGAATACGCTCAATAGAGGAAGATTCATTACTCAAATAATTTTCCATTTTTGAATTTGTTTCAAAGCTTAATTAGGTAGAAATATTGAATGCATACAGTTATCCATTTTTTCAATTGATGCGGCCATTAGTTCAGGAAAATCCATATTGAAGTAAACAAAAGACACTAAATTCACTAAATTATTTTCACTAAACTGGGTTTACAAAACCACGACACGTGTTTCGCTATACAATAGCCTTTTATAGCCATTTCAAGAGATTATACCCAAATATTACCCAACTCATTTATTTTAAATGACCCCAGTTATAAAGGGTGTCATCCATCGGATGCAGTAAACTGGTAATCAAGCAGTGACCTGAAAATGCCAATTATGAAATAGGATTACTTTGTCGATGTTCAAGAAGTTCTTATGTAACAATGATTATATTCAAATCAAATCAACTTTATTTCAACAACAACAGTTATTACAGATACAGTTTCATTGGCTGATAAGAGCCATTTCAATGTAATATAATCATTCATCATGTTAGCTATACAAAAACAATATATCATGAAAGAAGGAGAATTGAAAAAAATATATTGAAAGTAAAATACAATAATCTTTATACAACATTAATCTTGCTTCTTCCAGAGTGGAGTAAAATACACCTGGGCGTATGTCGCCTGTTTTGTGCTTTTTTTGAACCACTTGAAGAAGTAGTGGTAGAGAATGAAGATGAGAATGAAAAATGTAAATGCAAACAAAGAATAATACAAATTTATAATACAAAAATTATAAGAAAAAAAAATAATGATGGTACTAAAAATGTCAATCATAATGATAATGATAATGCAGAGGAAGGGATAGCGATCGGCGATGCAGGATTTTGAGGTGAGTCTTCGAATCTTTTGCATTTTAAAATATTTTGAATGTTATCGGGTTCTCTAGTATGTGTTGTTTGAGGGTCGGTTTGAATTTACTTATTTTTTTTATTTTTTTCAGGTGTGTTGGAAGAAGGTTGTACAGTTTAGGTCCGAAGAAGAAAACAAATCTTTGTGTATGACTTTTTTTGAGGAGCGGAATTTTGATATGCAAGTTTTCGACTGATCTTGTGGTTTTGTGAGCGATAAAACTAAATTTATGGATATTCGGAAACATCCATATCAAACATTGGTAGCTGTATAGGGATCTAATGTTGAATATTTTGGTTTCCCTGTATAGTTGCTCCGTTGGGGAACGTCTAGCTCTTTTAAATGTAATTTTCATTAATGAATTTTCAGTTGTTTGTAGGCAATTGATAGCATTATTGAATGCTCCTCCCCACACAACAATACAATATCTGAGTATAGATTCTGCCAAGGAATTATAAAAAATTAACATATTTTTTCGAGAGAGCATATACCTAAGGGTGTAGAATTTGAACACGAGAAGTCTCATCCTTTTAATAACTTGGGAAATGTGTTCTTCCCACCTCAGATGTTGGTCAATAACTACGCCCAGATATTTTATGGATGTCGTTTTTTCTATTTTTGGGCAGTTGCATGTCATATTCTTAGTGCAGGTGGGCATGTGTATTCTGAGTTCGTTGATAGGGGGTTGGTCATCAGAGTTTAATGAAAAGCACATTAATTTTGTCTTTTTTATATTAAGACTCAGTAGGTTATTGTTGAACCAGGTTTTCAATTTCTGTCGGTCTTCCTCAGCTCGATTGAAGATATTATGCCAACTATCATCTCTGAATATCAGAGCTGTGTCATCAGCGTAACAAATGACATGGCTATTGAAATTTTGAATTTGGGATATAGCATTAATGTATACAAGAAACAGAATTGGGCCCAAAACTGTTCCCTGTGGTACACCAATAGATATATTTAATGGCCCACTGAGCTGGTCCCCGATTTTCACTTTTTGCGTCCGTTGTGACAAATAGTCCCGCAACAAGTCCAATGCATGGCCTCGAATTCCGTATGTAGAGAGTTTTTTCAATAAAATCTCATCTGAGACGGTATCAAAAGCCTTTGCTAAATCAATAAATACCGCTAGGCACTTTGATGATTTATCCAAGGCTTCAACTGTTTGACCTATAAAATCTATTATGGCATTTTCTGTGCTGGAATTTTTGATGAAACCAAATTGTCTTTCAGTTAGTACATGATATCTATTGAAAAATTCAATAAGTCGTTTTTCAAGTGATTGTTCAAAAATGTTTGATAAAGTATTGATAACGGAGATGGGACGATAATTATTCATTTCATTTCGATTTCCAGATTTAAAAACGGGGGTGATCCTAGATTCTTTCCATTGGTGTGGTATATTTGAGTTTTTGTAAGATATGTTGATTATATGTACTAATGGTTTCAATAAATAGGGGTGAATATTTTTTATGAGGGTTGTTGTTATTCCGTCTGGACCTGGAGAATAATTATTTTTGAGTTTTGAAATTAATAGTATTACCTCATTTTCATCAATAGGTTCGAGAAATAAAGTCGCCGTCACTAAAGGTTCTTTCAAAAAATTCTGTGGTAAATTACATTTTTCAATTTTTTTTGCCATATTCAATCTTATATTTGTAAAAAATTCATTAAATAAATCAGCTTTCTCTTTATTATTTACTGTAGGTTCCCTGCTCTCTTTAATAATAGTGGTATTTTCTATATGATTTTTATTCGATTCGGTGTTAGAAATCTCCTTTATTATTCTCCATGTCTGTTTACAATTGCCCTTAGCTTCATCAAGCTTGTTTTTATACTATTGATTTTTTGTTCGTTTGAGTAAATTATGAAGTTTGTTTCTGTATTCTTTATATTTTCTTTCGGAGTCTTCAGAGTATTTATTCAAAAGTTTTTTTGTCAGATTGTCCCTAGTTTTCATAGAAGTTATCAAACCTGCTGTGATCCATGGTTTCAGTTTACTCATTTTCTCATTTGAACTAAACGTTTCGGTTGCTTCTGTTATATATTTATTCAATACCTCAATGAAAGCATCATATTGTAACGTAAATAAACTTAACTTGGTTTTTACTAATTTATTTCACACCTAAATCTACAACTCAATTTATATTACGCCACTGTATGGCTCGATCGTATGGGCTCGTTCAGAATGTCCGTGCCATCTTGAGGGCTGCCTCTTTATCTCCGTTACAGAATTCCCGATCTTTCGAATTCTGGCAGTTGGCGACCAACATGTTCCAATTGTTTCCAATATCGACCGTTGCTCTCCGCGGCAGAGCGACTGGACTGTTCTCGAACATCTCCGGGGATGACCTCATCGCTGTCGACGACAACGCGCGAGGCGACAGGTCCGGCCTAGGTTCGTTACATTGCCCCCTTCTTAGAGACATTTCGTCCCGAAATTTTATCCTTGGAGTGTGACGATATCTGCATGACTCCCCATATCTGCACCGTGAAGTTCGATGGAAGTAACACTCCACGGTCTTCATGATCGGTCGTGGAAGAGGGTTACAGCAAACCAAAATCTTGACGCCGCTGGATCTGAATATCGCCTCCAGCATACTTCTTATGACTCTCCAGTCCAACCCATCAATACCACAGGACAATTTTGGAATTGCTAGATCCACCAGATTCTGGTCCACCATAGTATATCTTAGTTCGGTGAGACTCTTCCAGACATCTTCATAGGACGGTTTATCTTGGGAATGCCTCTTGGTAACTAGGTAGTAGATGTTTCTCTGGCCTTTCTTCAACTGTAGCACCCCACCAACTTCTGTATTCTGCTCCCGCAGTGTTTGGAGTTGACCAAATTTCTTGGAGAACACTACGGCGATGCCCCTGGACATTCGAAGATCTTCTGCCACACAGTGCGCTAGTGCGTAGTCAGCAGGCACCTCGAAAAGGTCTCGTGACTCCTCTCTAGTAACCCCATGTAGAACTTTCTGCCCGTTTGAATACAAGGACATAAACTTCTCGAACGTCATATCATCCTCCGGTGGCTTGAGGGTGCGAACTTGGTCATGGTTTCCAGCGTAAGGGGCCAACCTGTTGAAATGGACGACCCTTGGTTTCCCTCGGGGTGGCTTATGGATTCGGTACACAAGGTCTTTTATCCTTTTCACGATTTTATACGGGCCTTCCCACGAGTTCCGCAACTTTGGTGATAGTCCACGACGACGTTTGGGGTTGTACAGCCAAACCAGGTCATCAACCTTAAATCCTCCAGCGTCGGCCTTGATGTCATAGGTCTTCTTCATTTTATCGCTGGCACTCTGGATGTTCAACCGGACTCGTTCGTGGATGTCGTCCATTCTCTGCCGAAGTTTGCTGACGTAGTCCTCTCCCGCAGTGTCTTGTCCTGGCGGTATCCCAAACTTCAGCTCACAAGGCAGTCGCAGTTCTCGGCCCATTATAATACTAGCAGGAGTTTGACCGGTTGACTCGTGTACTGCGGATCGATAGGCCATCAGGAACGAATGAAGATACTGGTCCCAGTCTCTTTGATGGTCAGAGACAACCTTGGACAAGTGGCGGTTGATCGTCATGTTCATCCGTTCCACCATTCCATCGGACTGCGGATGTAGGGCCGTGGTTCTTGTCTTGCGGATGTTCAGCAGTAGACATATTTCTTGGAAAAGGTTGGATTCGAAATTTCTGCCTTGATCCGAGTGCAGCTCCATTGGAATACCGAAACGACATATCCACTCTTTCACCAAGACGTCGGCGACGGTGATGGCTTCCTGGTTGGGCAGGGCATAGGCTTCCGCCCACTTACTGAAGTAGTCCATTGCCACAAGGATGTATTTATTCCCGTGGTCGGATACGGGAAACGGGCCGGCGATGTCAATGGCGATTCTTTCGAACGGGCTGCCTACGTTGTACTGACGCATCGAGGCCTCGGGTCGTATTCGAGGTCCATTGCTAGCAGCGCATACAGCGCATTTTCTGCACCAGTCCTGGACGTCAGCTTGACAATTGGTCCAGTAAAACCGTTGCCTCACTTACTGCAGGGTCTTCGTCACTCTCAGATGTCCTCCAGCGACTCCATCATGGATTTCCTGCAGCACTTCCTCTCTTCTGTTCCTGGGAACAATTATTTGGCGTCTGTCTTCCCCACCAATATCGGCCTCCAACATACGTTTCAGGATCCCATTGTCCAGAATAAGAGAGTTCCATTGTGCCCAATAGGACTCAACAGCCGGCGAGTAACCTGCGACTTCCTGCCATGATGGTCTTCGATTGCCCTTCTTCCAGCTGACAACTAAGCCAAGGTCGGGGTCTTTCTCTTGGTCTTTCTGGATCTTGCTGTCATTCCAGTTGTCATCCATTGCCGCGGTTCTACAAAGTGTTGCTTCTTTCTCTTCTGCTCGTCGGCAATGTGAGCAATCATCTGGACATGGTCTTCGCGACAAGGCATCTGCATTCTTATGGCTAGTTCCGGCTCGATGTTCGATCTCGAAATCGAATTCTTGGAGTCTCTCGATCCAACGTGCTACTTGACCCTCAGGATTTTTGAACTGTAAGAGCCATTTGAGAGCTGCATGGTCAGTTCTCAACAGGAATCTTCTTCCATACACGTACTTGTAGAAGTGCTCCACTCCCTTTACAACAGCTAACAGCTCTCGCCTGGTGACACAGTAATTGCGCTCTGGTTTGCTGAGCGTCTTGCTGAAATAACCAATGACCTTCTCCTGTCCCTCCTGGATCTGAGATAGGACAGCTCCAAGTCCCACGTTGCTGGCGTCCGTATCCAAAATGAATTTCCCTTTGGGTAGGGGATAGCTCAGTACAGGTGCGTTGATCAAAGCTCCTTTCAGCTTCCTGAATGAGTCTTGACATTCTTCGGACCACTGGAGCTTTGTTTGGCCCTCCGTGAGCCTGGTCAGTGGTTTAGCGATGTTGGCGAATCCCAGCACATATCGGCGATAGTATGTGCATAAACCAAGGAAACTTCGAAGTTGGTGAATGTCTTTGGGATGGGCCAATCCTTAACAGCTTTGATCTTCTGGTCATCCACTGCTACTCCTTCCCCAGAGACAACGTGGCCGAGGTATCGTACTTCTTTTTGGAACAGATGGCATTTCTTAGGGCTCAGCTTCAATCCGGAGTTCCTCAGTCGCAGGAATACTTCCTCCAAGTTTTTCACGTGGTCTTCGAACGATCTGCCGACCACAATTATGTCGTCGAGCTACACTAGACACGTGTTCCATGAGAGTCCCTTCAGCACTGTCTCCATCAATCTTTCGAATGTGGCGGGAGCATTACAGAGCCCGAATGGCATAACGGTGAACTGCCACAATCCTGAACCGATGGTAAAAGCAGTCTTTTCCCGATCTTCCTGAGCCAGTTCTACTTGCCAATATCCACTCTTCAGATCAAGGGTCGAGAAAATCGTGGAACCAGCCAACGTGTCTAGGGTGTCATCTATTCTCGGGAGAGGGTAACTGTCCTTCTTCGTGACATTATTAAGTTGGCGATAGTCTACACAAAAGCGTGTCGATCCATCCTTTTTCTTCACCAGTACGACTGGAGAGGACCAGGGCTGCCTCTTTATCTCCGTTACAGAATTCCCGATCTTTCGAATTCTGGCAGTTGGCGACCAACATGTTCCAATTGTTTCCAATATCGACCGTTGCTCTCCGCGGCAGAGCGACTGGACTGTTCTCGAACATCTCCGGGGATGACCTCATCGCTGTCGACGGCAACGCGCGAGGCGACAGGTCCGGCCTAGGTTCGTTACAATATGATTTTTGTGTTTCATTGTGTTGTAATATATTTGCCCATTGTTCTTTCTCTAAAAGATATTTTAATTTTTCATACTTAACCCTCTTATATGTATTGATTATATTCTGTGTTTCGAGTGCTTGGGAGAGTGTGGATAGATATATGAGTGTTGAATAGTGATCTGTCATATCACTATGGATAACAGATGATTCAAAATTATTACTAACCTGCTCTTTATATTATCGCATTTGTATTCAAAAAAAAGTTTCATTCTACTTCTACTGGTATTATTTTGAATTTAAAATATTATCATGGTTCGTGTACGTCCCGTCGAAGAGAAAACTGAAGCAATCTACATTTTTGGTGAGGCCATTGGGAAATACCATGCAGCGGAAATAATTTTTTATGAAAAATTCCCTGATCATCCAATAACTCGGAAGTATTTGAGGGAACTTATTGTGAAATTCAACAGAACTGGCCCTGTTCATAGGGCCGAAAATCAATTTCGGAGGAAGCGGATGTTTCGGTAATTGTCAAATGCATATTGTGAAAAAATGTATGAACGAGATAAAAAAAGGAGGTTGGAAAGGAAATTGATTTGACTTTTCAACGATGAGCCACATAACCCCCCATGCTATTTGAAATTTTCAAGTTGATGCCCCATTATTCTACGTCGAACCATTCAAAGGTTAACAGGGGGGGAATATAAAAAGCCGCACATATGCTTGACACTTCAAATGCACATTGTGAAAAAACAAGTCAACGAAATGATAAAAAAAATTATATGATTGGAAAGGGATTTAACTTATCTTTTCAACGTTGTGCCACATGACCACTCATGTTATTTGAAATTTTGAAGTTGATGTGCCCTCCGCGCCAACAGTCGGGCAATCACAATGTCTTTCATTTCAAAAAGAAGTATCAGTGAAATCATACAATAATTTTTTTTCATTGTTCCACGTCAATCCCTTCAAAAGTTACCAGGAGGAGGGGATTGAAAACCGCATTTATATATATATATATATATATATATATATATATATATATATATATATACATATATACATATATATTGTTATGTTATGATAATATAACAAATTATTTCGTTATTATTTCGCCCCACACTTTGGGTGCCAATTGTTATGTAATGATAATTTGCAAATATATAAATTGTTTTTATATGATAAGATAGCTAATAATTTTCGCTATTCTTTGTGAGCCAAATTGATATGATAGAGATAGATATTTTTGCCCTGTATATGTATTGTATGCTGTAATAATAATTGCTAGCGAACGTCACTGTTCTCTCGTCACGCTGCTGCCAATTGTTATCACTTTTCTCACCACGGCTAAGCAACAGTTGGTACGCCTCTCACTTCAGATAGCCGGTTCAGGCAATAGAGCCACTAACCACTGCTGTCTAATTTCAATTTATTCAATGGTCATCGGTATGATTGTTTATCATTGTAAGAAAACAAACAACAAAGTATCAAAAAGCAATTATTTCCTTCATTCAGGAAGACTTAATTTTACCTGGCCTACGAGGAATAACTCATTCTAATGTGAATTTACAAATATTCACGGATAATCATAAAATCAAATCATGGATAGATAGACACAACCTCACTTTATTCTTGAGAGTGAAGTTTTCTTTTATAGTTCAAAATAAAGTGAAATGAAGTTCTTCCGATGTGAAATACGTTATTTGTGAAATTGTTCAGGACCGGATGTGCACTATTAAAGTTTTTATACCTGGCTGGAAATGTCGGGGTTCAAGATATGCCCTGAAACTGGATCCTTTGTCACTCCAAGCTCTATCAGGAACTCCAATACCATAAATCAGGAACCATACAGATGCAGAAATCAGCTTTGGACACTTGGATATGTTGTATAATTAAGGTAATATTGGTTTTTTTTTTCTTCTAATGTTGGAATCATTTCATTTTTCTTTCTCCCAAAATGATGCGTGGCATTCCCTTGTAAATTTATTTTTCGATCTCCTTCTTTGGCTTTGTTTGTTGCTCCCTTGGATACCAATTTTCCCTCTTGTTTTTCATTTGAATGTTTGAATTCGCGCACCAAATTGTCGCATTCCACTGTTTGGGTTCAACTTATATAATTTATATATACAACTATTTTCCCATTCTTATTACTATGTACAAATTCCAATAATAATTGCTTATGACATCACCCCGTTGTTATTCTCTCACAATTTCCAATTTTCCATATGACCATCTATTCCCTGATTGGCTATTCTCATCAAGAAGTTTGCCGTTCTACCATTGGCTACTTTTAGTTAGCTACAATTTCATATACTGTATGTTTCAAATTTATAAATGTGTTGATCACTTTGTATCCATGAAAAGTTTTTAAATCTAGACTTTTTGTTGTCTTTTTACCAATTATGGGTTATAATCATTATTACAGTGTATGAAATTGATTGTGTTATAGTATTTTGACATTTTTATTTATCCATATTATACATAGGCTTACAAATAAATAGAACTCCCAAAATTATGTAAAACAATCTCTTGAAACTAATAACTATATTTATTAATTATTCTTTTTATGGGTTTTTCCTTTTTAAAACTTATAACTGGCATAACATAACAAATTCCTAAATTTATATTCAATAATTTTCTACTAGTTAGAAAATTTTAAAATTTAACTTTACTTTGACTAATACTATTTTTCTACTTTCAGAAAACTACTTTGCTGGATTTCCCTTAAAACAAGTTCTACAACGACAACAATTATTTACAACTACTAATATTAAGTTTTATATTTGTAAACATTTTCAATATTGAAAATTCCTCCCAGTTGCCTTGTCTGAGGATGTATTAACCTATAGCTATTTATAGCATTCTCATTATCAACCTCATAGGGTCCTTCAAATGGCATCAAGAGTTCTGCACAAATACCTAGTCTTTTATTTGGTATTCTTAATGCTTTTATAATGACTAATTCTCCCTTCTTAAACTTTGTCTTTTTAGTTCCTCTTTTATTTTCCGTTTTTATATATTTCTCTGCATTCCTTTTAATTCTTATATTTATTTTATATATTATTTCTTGCATATCTCTTTCATTCATAATCCATTCTCTTTCAGGCATTCTTCCTGTCATGATGTATATAGGACATTCTTTCGTAATAGTACTAGGTACTTCATTGAAATATTTTTCTATCATCTCTATGTTCTCATCCCATGTTTTATGATTTTGCTGCCATGTCAATCTCAAATATTTTATTACCTCCTGTATATATCTTTCTGTTGGGTTTTATGCTGGATGTCTAATGCTAGTAAAATTCAATTGTATTCCCACACTCTGTGAAAAATTCTTCATTTGCTCATTAGTAAAATAGGTGGCATTGTCTAAAATAATTTGTTCTGGTTCACCTACTTCTACTATGAATTTTGTTAAAAGATTTTTAACAGTTTTAAAATTAGTCCTTTTTGTAGAGTATATTCTAATAAATTTTGAAAAATGATCCACTATTACAAATATATGTTTATTATTATTGTAAGCTGGTATCAAATTACTAACAAAATCTATTGATATTATTTGTAAGGGTTTTGTTGTAATAATACTTTTTGTTTCATTTTTATTAATTATATTTTTATGTTTACTTAATTGACAAACTTTACATATGGCTACAATTTTTTAAGTTAATTCCAAATCTTGTGAACTTAATAGTTTTCTCTAAATATTAGCCAAACTTTTCTAATCCCTATATGTATGTATTTCTGATGTATATATGTAATCACTTGTTCTGCCAATTCCTTTGTGATAACGTATAGTTCTTCACCATTTACTATTTTTATTATTATACCATTTTTGTTTATTGTTCCTCTTTTTTCTTTATTTGTTAATTTGTACTGATCTTGCCTAATTTGATTATCAGAAAACAAACCTATATTATTTTTAAAAACATTTATCCCTATTTTTACCTGTCTAGAAGTATGTGTTTTTTCCATCTCCATTCTCGATAAAGTGTCTGTGATGAAATTTTGTTTTCCTGGTATATGCCTAATTTCAAATTTATATTCTTCCAATAATAATGCCCATCTATGTACCCTAATACTTGCATATTTGCAATTTACAATTGACATAAGTGATTCATGATCAGTTTCAATATAGAATTTTGCCCCTAGTAAATAAAATCTTAATTTAGTATAACACTTGCCAGTTCTAATTCTGTAACAGTGTAATTTCTTTCATGTTTTTTAGTTATTCTGGAAACAAATGATATTGAAACTTCTTTTCCATTTTGTACTTGTATCAAAACTCCTGCAAATCTTGACATAGATGCATCAGTTCTCAATACAAAAGGTTCATCATAGTTTGGATGAAATATTTTTAATTTTTGAATAAATATGTCCTTTAATTCGGAAAATGCTTTTTCCTTATCGTCTCCCCATTTCCATGTAACATTCTTTTTCAAAAGTAATATCAATGGTAATTCTTTATTGCTTAAGTCTGGAATTAATTTTTTAAAATAATTCAGTATTCCTAAAAATCCTCTAAGAGTTCTTGAATTATATGGCCTGACATACTCTCTTATGGTTTTAATTCTTTCAGGATACATTTCTACACCTTTTTCATTTATTTTGTAACCTAGATAACTAATTTCCTGTTGAAAAATTTTACATTTATCTATATTTATTTTAAGCCCTGCTTCATCTAATATTTGAAATACTTTTTCCAAATGTTCTTTATGCATTGCTTCATTTTCAGAATATATTAATATGTCATCAATGTAATGTAAAGCAAAATTTTCATACTTGTCAAGTATTTTATGTAATACTCGTTCTAAAGCTGGACAAGCCGATTGTAAACCATATGGGACAACACAAAATCTATATACAACACCTTCTATAGAAAAACCCGTATAATTTCTGGAATTTTCATGTAGTGGTATCAACCAAAAACTGTGTTTCAAATCTATTTTAGAAAATATTTTTGCATTTGTGATTTTACCAAAAATAGTTTCTATATTTAAAGGAGATTCATATTGTGGAAATGTTATTTTATTTAGTTCTCTAGCATCTAAGCATAATCTAAGCTCATCATTCTTTTTTACAACTACTACGATAGGGTTGATGTAATTACTGTTACTTCTTCCTATCATACCTTGTTTAACCATTTTCTCTAATTCATCTCTAACTTGTTCTCGGTACTGATAAGGAATTGGATGGTTTTTTTATTTGAAATTTTCTGTTTTTTCTACTTCTATATTGTGTACATACTCTTTTGCAACTCTTGATTCATACATAATCAACTAATTATATTTGTTTGATAATTCATCAATATACCTTTCACATTTATCATTACATTTATATTTCATTTCATTTATTTCATCTTTATCTCCATCATAATTATTTTCATATCTCTCATTCATACCCTTTGTACACAACATTTTTTTATTTTCACTTATTTCAGTTTTTTCTTCATAAAATTCAAAACATTTTCCATCTATTTCCAAATTTTTTTTATAATAGTCAATTTTGGCTTTTACTTTTTCCAATTGATCAGTACCTATAATTACACCAAACTCCATATCTTCAACTACTAATAGTTGTAATTCAATATTCCTCTCATCAATCTCCAATTTTAAATTTACATATTGATTTGATTCAGCTAGTTTTTTTCCATTTATACCCACTAAATTTGTTTTTGGCATCTTTACTAGAATATTTTTAACTTTCATGAAATCTTCTAAACAATTTTTTTAATTAAAGATGCTTCAGACCCTGTATCAATTAATATTTTTATTATTTTATTTCCTATTTTTCCTTTCAAAATTATTAATCCTATATTTTGTTCATTTTCCATATTTTCATCTTTCATTATAAATTCTATCGGGTGTTGGTAATTTGTGTTTTCCAGCCTAACATATGGTTTTCCTAGCAAAAATTTTGTTATGCCTGACTAGTTGTGGGAACATTTATTTGATTGATTTCCCCACTTGACAATACTTGTCCCTCTCTTTCGTGTAAATTTTCCGCACTTTGACACCTCCTTCTTAAATATACCCGTCTTGTATTGTCGTTTGTTTGATTGTTATTTCTTTCGGTATTTTGTGGTTGTCTGTTGTAATATGTCCTTTGTCCTTGAAATTGTTGAGGGTAATTCTGATTGTTATTATTGTAATTATTCCTATTATGGCTATAATTGTTATTAAAATTTTGATTTCTTTGATAACCTTGATTTTGGTTATTTTGCCTGTCATTATTTCTATTTCTATCATAGTTATTATTATTAAAATATCTATTATTCCTATCATTATTTTGGTTCATAAACCTATTATTCTGATTGTTAACATTCCTATAGTTATTTTTATTACTTCTTTGATAATCATTGCTGTTGTATTGTAAATTCCTTTGTTGGTTATTGTTATCCCAACTTCTATACGATAATGTCCTCTCCAACCTCAATAAATATTGACTGAGTCTCTCCATACTTTTGATCTCATGCATGTTTATGACTTCAAAGATTGCTTGTTTAAAATGCCTACTGATATTCTCTACTATTTCTTCCTCTCTCATAACCGGATCTAAATACTGTGCCATTGCAAACATTTGGATTGCATGATTGTTGTAGTTCATACTCCTCTTTTCATCAAATTTTCCAAATTGTAATTTGTCTCTAATGCTCAATTGTGCGTTTTCCCCCAATATTGTTTCAAAAATAAATTTTCAAAATCTTGAAAAGAATTGATATTCTTTTCCTGGCTATTAAACCATATACAAGGTTGATTAAACAAATACTGTCTAATAATCTCTTTCAATTCCTCTATATCATTAATATGTCTAGTTTTGTTTTTTATTATTTCAATAAAAGTGATGGGATGTAATTTTTTTATGTCGCCCTCAAATTCATTATTTATTTGTATTCCATAACAATTATTAATGATTCTACTATCTAAATTATTGTATATTCTTCTTGATTCTAATAATTTTATCTTTTCTTCTATTTTTTTTCAATTTTTTTTTTAATTTTTTTTTTTAGTTTTTCATCCTGCCTTTCCACATGATTATTTATAGTGGATACTTCTTGTGTTATTACCACATAAAATTCCTCATTTTGCTGTCCTATTTTTGTTTCTAATTGTTTATGAGCTTCCAACAATTCCTTTTTACTTTGTTGAGATTTAGTTTGTATTTTGTTTTCTATACTTTCCATATTTTTTTCATATCCTTTATATTTTCTTTCACATTTTCTCTCAATCTTTTTTCTATACTCGCTGTGTTCCCTTTCTACTCTTTCATTTCAGTTTTTAAACTTTCTTTCATTTCATTCTTCATATTTCCCTTTTTTCTTCCTTTTTCCTCCATTCTTCCCATACTTTTTCTCATTCACTCATTCATTCTTTCTATTTGCTCTTTCATTTCATTTTTCATACTTCCCATATTTTCATTCAATTTTTCTGACTTTTCATTCATTCTTTCTATTTGCTCTTTCATTCCATTTTTCATACTTGTTGAATTTTCTTTTATTTCATTCATATCATTTTTCAATTCATTTTTCATACTTGCTGAATTTTGTTCCATTTCATTCATATCATTTTTCGAACTACTTTCCATACCTGCCATATTTTCATTCATACTTGCTGTATTTTCTAAATTTCTTTTATCCATACTTATCATGTATTCCATTATTTGTTGTAAGTCATTGTTCCACTCTGTCCTTTCACTTTTTATTACACTCTCTCTCACATTAATACTCTCTCCTTCTTCGTGATCACCTCTCTCTCTACCTTCTGCACCTTCTTCCACACCAACTTTCTTACCATCTCTCAAATCCATTTTTTATTCACCAATATCTAGCCTTACACGTTATAATGCCAATTGCCAATGTTCACCCAGTGTTATTGAGAAATAATATTTTTCCTTTACTTGCCCTCACGTTGCGATGAATATTAAAAATAATATATTCCCTTTATTCGCCTTTTTGCCTTTTCGGTCCCACGTTATGTGCGCCACTTGTTATGTTATGATAATATAACAAATTATTTTGTTATTATTTCGCCCCACACTTTGGGTGCCAATTGTTATGTAATGATAATTTGCAAATATATAAATTGTTTTTATATAATAAGATAGCTAATAATTTTCGCTATTGTTTGTGCGCCAAATTGATATGATATAGATAGATATTTTCGCCCTGTATATGTATTGTATGCTGTAATAATAATTGCTAGCGAACGTCACTGTTCTCTCGTCACGCTGCTGCCAATTGTTATCACTTTTCTCATCACGGCTAAGCAACAGTTGGTACACCTCTTACCTCAGATAGCCGGTTCAGGCAATAGAGCCACTAACCACTGCTGTCTAATTTCAATTTATTCGATGGTTATCGGTATGATTGTTTATCATTGTAAGAAAACAAACAACAAAGTATCAAAAAGCAATTATTTTCTTTATTCACGAAGACTTAATTTCACCTGGCCTACGAGGAATAACTTATTCTAATGTGAATTTACAAATATTCACGGATAATCATAAAATCAAATCATGGATAGATAGACACAACCTCATTTTATCCTTGAGAGTGAAGTTTTCTTCTATAGTTCAAAATAAAGTGGAATAAAGTTCTTCCGATGTGAAATACGTTATTTGTGAAATTGTTCAGGACCGGATGTGCACTATTAAAGTTTTTATACCTGGCTGGAAATGTCGGTGTTCAAGATATGCCCTGAAACTGGATCCTTTCCCACTCCAAGCTCTATCAGGAACTCCAATACCATAAATCAGGAACCATACAGATGCAGAAATCAGCTTTGGACACTTGGATATGTTGTATATATAGATATATATATATATATATATATATATATATATATATATATATATATATATATATATTTCTATATTTCTTCTTAGATTTTTGCCCTGTGCCCCACACGAAACAGGGCAGGAACGAAGAAAACCATTCGTGACGATCGTGCGCCATCAACTAACCATCATTTCAAATTGGGGACAATTTGAGGAGCACAACACGAAAAGATCTGTCGAGTTCGAAACAATCGAAACTCTGGACATCACCTGAAGATGGCAAATGTGAATTTGCCGAAACGTCATGATGAAATTGGACCTTTTGAGAATCAAGAACACAGAATGCGGACACAACCCCGGGGATATGTTTATATATATATATATATATGAAAGAGAGTAGTATCGAGGGGACTGTTAAAAATAAAATGGAAGGAATTCAATGGACAAAGCCCTCAAAGAAAAGTGCTAACCGTAGACACGTGTTTCGGGCTTTCGGCCCTCATCAGTACGGTGGAGAAGTGCAAGGATGAACAACACTTGGTAGAAAACGACAAATCAACGGAGTCAACAAACAGAAGCCAGCCGCTCATTTGTGATTTCGGTCAGCAGACCCTGAATTCCAGGGCAACAACCAACGTCACCACGGAGGCAGCTATAGCTACCTGCGTGACATCCGAGTCCAGGAATATAAATATGAGAGAGAGTTATGTCGAGGGGACCATTAAAAACAAAATGGAAGGAATTAAATGGACATAGCCCTCAGATAAAAGTGCTAACCGTAGACACGTCCGTTGATTTGTCGTTTTCTACCAAGTGTTGTTCATCCTTGCACTTCTCCACCGTACTGATAAGGGCCGAAAGCTCGAAACACGTGTCTACGGTTAACACTATTCTCTGAGGGCTATGTCCATTAAATTCCTTCCATTTTGTTTTCAACAGTCCCCTCGATAATACTCTCTTTTATATTTATATTCCTGGACTCGGATGTCATGCGGGCAACTATACCTGCCTCCATGGTGACGTTGGTTGTTGCCCTGGAATTCAGGGTCTGCTGACCGAAATCACAAATGAGCGGCTGGCTTCTGTTTGTTTTGTTGACTCCGTTGATTTGTCGTTTTCTACCAAGTGTTGTTTATCCTTGCACTTCTCCACCGTACTTATGAGGGCCGGAAGCCCGAAACACGTGTCCACGGTTAGCACTTCTCTCTGAGGGCTATGTCCATTGAATTCCTTATATATATATATATATATATATATTTATAAATTTAGAAATAACGACTGAAAATTGGTATGAACAGTGGGGAATAACGGGGATCTTCAGTCAGCACAAGTGTTGAACTATGAAAAACTCTTTAATACGTTGGACAGAAAATAATAATGAAAGGATAATTCATTTTTCAATTCCTAATATAGGAATTCTATCATCAAATATAATCAAATTATTCAAAAATGAAAGTAACATAAAAATTTAACAAAAAAATATCAAGACTATTGGAAATTTAAATACGAGATTGAAAGATCCCACACCAGATTTGAAGAAATCAAATGTTGTCTACAGCACACCATGTTACAACTGTGATTTGAACTATATTGGTACAAGTTCAAGAACTTTAAATAATCGTATTATCTCTCACAGACGTGATATAAGACTCAACAAGAAATCATGTGCATTAGCTCAACATGCTATTGAAACAGACCATAAAATATCATTCGCGGAAGCACAAGTGTAACTGATTTGTTGAAAATATAAACAGGATGTTCATAAAATCAGATGTGGAATCATCTGCGACTGAAAGATAAACTTTAGTCACTATCTTCCATCGTCAAGATAACCCCTTGTGGGGTATTCATGTTGAAAAGGAAAACATTCTCAATTGAATATTGATCGAAAGATTTTTCTGTGAATTGAAAAGTCCACGATCAAATGTTCTCCTTTTCAACACAAGTTTTACATCCAGAAAAATATTTCTCTAAAAGATTATTTCTTGAAATGATTGAAATTGATAAATCCAATCAAAATATGAACAAAAAAACAGATATCGAAAATCTTAGCAAAATCTACAGTTATCTTTTACAAATGGATTAAAACTGATGATTCTCAAAGAATATTAAAAAAAAATTAACACACCCACTACATATTTTATATTTTTCTGACGATTAATCATAGGTTGTCATTTCAAATCCTTCAATGTCACTCGAATCATCAAAGATATAACACCATTCCGACAAATATTTACATATTTTACGTTTTTTTTTGTTAATGTTCATCAATCAACTACTCAGATTACTGAAGTACTTTCTTCATTTTGAGTATTTTTTTCTCAATAATGTAATTTACATATTTTAGGACCCTGAAGAAGTTTCAAAATTGAAACGAAAGCTCGGTCCAACGTATTAAAGAGTTTTTCATAGTTCAACACTTGTGCTGACTGAAGATCCCCGTTATTCCCCACTGTTTATATATATATATATATATATATATATATATATATATATATATATATATATATATATATATATATATATATATATATATATATATATTTATATACTTATTTATATATAAATATATATATGAACTGCATCAGATTATTGATAGTGACACCTATAATCTGTGCGGTAAAGCTTAAACCTA